>JAPFBL010001616.1:0-10217 GCA_026182355.1 Hermatobates lingyangjiaoensis | reverse complement strand
GCGTCGCGCAGGCGCAATACCGGTGAATGCGGATGATGGGGGGCCAGCTGTTCGATATGGTGCAGTTGAAAGGCGTTGCCGTCGGCGTCGAGAAAACCGCGCCTGGTGCACCCGTGCCGTCGTCGGCCACTCGCCTTCGCAGCGGTAATGAATGCGGCTCAGACCATCTTCGCCCTTGACCCCAGCGGCGTCAGGTGGCGATAGCGCGGCAGGTGCGCATGGCCGATGTCTTTTTCGCAGAAGGTGAACACCACCTGCAGATGGCGCTCTTTGGCCGCCTCTTCTCCGGGCGGGAAATGGAAGTCTGCGCCTCAAACCGATACAGCTTCTGCTCCGGCGCCAGCAGCAGCGTCAGCGCATCCAGCAGGTGGATTTACCCCAGGCGTTTTCGCCGAGCAACAGCGTGTTGTCGTCCAGCATCAGGGACAGCCGGTTAATGCCGCGAAAACCTACAATTTCGATACGCTCCAAGAACATCCGCCGCCTCCCGTGCGCGCCGTCGCCTCGTCAATGAGGCAACCTTCACAGAGCATGGTCAAAACCCCCTTGCAGGTCAAGCAGCCAACGTCAAATCTGCCGCTTTACTCCCGGCCGGGCTTTTGGTTAGCGTGTGCTCCTCGCCACCGTTCGGCGCGCGCCAAAACTCAAGGACACAAGCTGACCCATGTACTCAGGACTGTTGATTATTCTGTTATCGCTGATTGTCGGTTACCTCATTCCCTTACGCCATCGCCCCGCTGCTGGTGCTGATCAACCGGCTGCTGAGCTGGATGGTGTACGTGATCCGTTTTTCATGGTATCAGCCTGGCGTTCATGGAAGATCTCAGCAGCAACCTGGTGCTGATCTTCCAATACAGCGCGGTGTTCTTCTTCTGCATTCTCTGCGCCAATCTGCTGTTGCTGGCGCTGCTGGAGCGGCGCATGCCGTGGCGCAGCAGCCATAAACAGGAAAAGCTGCCTTCGCGCGTGCACGGCGCTGGATCGCCAAGCTGTGCGGCGTGGTGCTCGGCGGCTTCCTGCTCGGCCTGACGCAGTGGCAATGGCTGCAGTTCGCCAAAAGGCAGCGAATATGCGCTGATCTTCCGCTGTTGTTGGTCGGTATTCAGCTGCGCAACAGCGGCATGACGCTGCGCCAGATCGTGCTCAACCGCCGCGGCACGCTGGTGGCGTTGTGGTGACCGTTGCGTCGCTGGCGGCGGCGCGCTGGCGGCGCAGCTGCTGGGGCTGCCGGTCAAGGCCGGGCTGGCGATGGCCTCCGGCTTCGGCTGGTATTCGCTGTCGGGTATTCTGATTCACCGACGCCTACGGCCCGGTGATGGGCAGCGCCGCGTTCTTCAACGATCTGGCGCGCGAACTGGTGGCGATCATGCTGATCCCGACGCTGGTGCGCCGCAGTCGCTCCACCGCCCTCGGCCTGTGCGGCGCCACCTCGATGGACTTCACCCTGCCGATGCTGCAGCGCAGCGGCGGGCTGGACATGGTGCCCCCCGCCATCGTGCACGGCTTCCTTCTGAGCCTGCTGGCGCCGGTGCTGATCGCCCTGTTCTCTGATCCTTTCCCCTGGGGGCCGGCCGGCCCCCAAGCGTAATAATTCCCATCCGCACAGCAAAATTGCGCTAAATCAAACTTGCCCGCAGTAGTCGCACAAAAGCCTTTTGCAAACCTCGATCGCCGATCTACGCTTTTAACAAGCATTATAAATGCAAACTTTAAAATAAAAGGAAGCGACTATGTTCTGTGTGCAATGTGAACAAACCATCCGTACCCCGGCAGGCAACGGCTGCGCGTATGCCTCAGGGCATGTGCGGCAAGACGGCGGAAACCTCCGATCTACAGGATCTGCTGGTGGCGGCGCTGCAGGGCCTCTCCGCCTGGGCGCTGCAGGCGCGTTCGCTGGGCATCGTCGATCACGAGATCGACAGCTTCGCCCCGCGCGCCTTCTTCTCCACCCTGACCAACGTCAACTTCGACTCCCAGCGCATCTCGGCTACGCGCGCGAAACCCTGCTGCTGCGCGATTCGCTGGCTGCCCGTTGCCGGCTGCTGGATGCCGGCGTGCGCGTCGATCACCCGATGGCGGCGCTGCAGCTGGCCGGTGACGATATGCCTGCGCTGCTGCAACAGGCGGCGCAGTTTGCCCTCAACGGCGACAAGCCGAGGTCGGCGACGACGTCCACGGTTTGCGCATGCTGTGCCTGTACGGCCTGAAAGGCGCCGCGGCCTATATGGAACACGCGCACGTGCTCGGCCAGTTCGACGAGCAGCTCTATGCCGACTACCACGCCTTTATGGCCTGGCTCGGCACCCGGCCGCGCGACGTCGACAACCCTGCTGAACAACGCCATGGGCATCGGCAAGATGAACTTCAACGTAATGGCGATCCTCGATCGCGGCGAAACCCTGTCAATACCGATTGAATTCTGACCCACCCTGCCAAAGTAAAACTGACCCACCCCCTTTGAATTATTCGAGCGCTGTTGTTTTCGCTTTCTTCTGGAGTTGGCCGCTTTTCAGCTTATCTTTCAGTCGATAGCTTTGACCGCTGATTTGCGCGATATGCGCATGGTGAAGCAGCCGATCCAGCATTGCCGCCGTCAGCGTCTCGTCATCACCAAACGTTCCGGACCACTGCGTAAACGGCAGGTTGCTGGTCAGGATCACACTGCCTGACTCATACCGTTTAGCGACTACCTGGAAGAACAGGTTCGCCTCCATTTTACCGAACGGCAGATAGCCCACTTCATCAATGATTAACAGCTTAGGCTTACCTACAACGCGGTTCAGGTCACCCTGACGGTGTGACGCCATCAGTTGCAGCATCATGTCGGCGGCGGTAATGAACCGAATGCTTAAACCCGCCATCGCGGCTTTATAGCCAATGGCGGTCGCCAGGTGCGTCTTGCCAACGCCTGAAGGCCCGAGCAGCACAACGTTCTCCTGACGTTCGATAAATACGAGACCTGCCAACTCCTGGCTCTGACTTCGTGGAACGCCGCTGGCATAGGCGTAATCGAACTGTTCCAGTGTTTTTACCACTGGCAGGCCTGATAACCGCAAAATGGTCTGGCGACGCCGTTCGTTCTGGCCGTCATGCTGGAGTTGCAAGACGGCTTCCAGGAAGTCGGCATGCGTGCCGCTGTTGTCGATGGTCGCCTGTGCCACACCCGGCCACTCTACCGCCAGGCGGTCGAGCTTGAGTTGTTCGCAGAGCGCGGCAATACGATCATGCTGAAGGTTCATGCTGGCACCTCGAGCAAGGCCTGGTACGTTGCCAGAGGATGTTGCAGGCTCTCGGTCGGCACCGGACGCTGACTGAGCACTGGGACTGGTGCAGGCAATGCCAACGTCACCTTGGGTAACGGCAATAGCGCAGCACGCTCGCGCGGCATGCGCTGCTCAGGCGGTACGCCTGTGGTGCCATGCACACGTGTGTTCGCTACGGTGACCAGCCACTCGCCAATGCGTGCGTTGGCGGCGGGGACATCCAGTACCAGCCCGGCCTGCCGGAAGGTCGCGGTAAGGGGCACGATAAAGCTGTTCTTGAGATAATGGTTAAACCGCTCAACCTTGCCCTTGGTCTTGGCGCGATAGGGTCGGCAGACCTTGGGGGTAAAGGCATACTTCTCAGCGACCTGCATCAACTGCGGGTTCCACCGATGTTTGCCTGGGCCGTAGACGTCGCGCTCAATGATGATGGCCTTGGCGTTGTCGAACAGCAACTGATGCGGCGTCCCGCCGAAGAACCTGAGTGCAGACTCAATGCCGTCACACCAGGCAGCGGAGTCCTGGTTGCTGTAAAACTTAACGAAAGTCGCGCGACTCCAGCCTAGCGTGGCGACGAAGGCCAGCAATGGGTTATGACCGAGTCTGATGACGGTGAAGTCAACCTGCATCTGAAAGCCGGGCTCGGTCTCGAAGCGTGTGACCTCTTCAGTGACGGGCTGCTTCATGGGGTGCAGGAAAGCGGTCAGCATGCTGTAACCGCCCTCGTACCCACGCTGACGGATCTCACGCAGCAGCACACTGGCGGGTATCCACTGGGGCCTGGCAGCGGCCACGCGCTCAAGGATATAGGTCTTGAACGGGTCAAGCTTGCAGGGTCTGGGTGCGCGAGGCTTATAGCGCATATCCGCTACGGGCAGCGGGCTACGGATATATCTGCGAACGGTCTCACGAGAGCATGAAAGCTGGCGCGCGATGGCGCGTATCGACATGCCCTGACGGTGTAAAACACTTATCTCCACTCTGGTCTCCAATGTCATCATTGGCAGTGCCTTAAAACTGCCATTTTTACCCTAGGTGGGTCAGATTTACATCGGCAGGTGGGCCAGTTTTACATCGGTAGCGACAAAACCCAGGCCTACGGCGATCCGCAGCCCAGCGCGGTCAACGTGCGCCCGGTGGCCGGGAAAGCCATTCTGATCTCCGGCCACGATCTGAAAGAGCTGCGCATGCTGCTAGAACAAACCGAAGGGCAAAAACGTCAACGTCTACACTCACGGTGAAATGCTGCCGGCGCACGGCTATCCGGAACTGAAAAAATTCAAGCATCTGGTGGGCAACTACGGCAGCGGCTGGCAGAACCAGCAGACGGAGTTCGCCAAATTCCCCGGCCCGATCGTGATGACCTCCAACTGCACATCGATCCGAACGTCGGCAACTACGGCGATCGCATCTGGACCCGCAGCATCGTCGGCTGGCCGGGCGTCAACCATCTGGAGGGCGACGACTTCGGCGCCGTGATCCGCCAGGCGCAGGGCATGAACGGCTTCCCTTATACCGAGATCGGCACCTGATCACCGTCGGCTTCGGCCGCCAGACGCTGCTGAACGCCGCCGACACGATTTTCGCCGATCAATGGCGCGCGCTGTGCGCCGCCCATCCGCAGCTGCGCCTGACGCTGATGGCCGAGCGGGATCTGCAACCCGGCTACCTCAGCGGCCGCATCGATGAGCAGACGCTGCGGCAGGCGGGCGCCGGATATCGCCGAACGCACGGTGATGACCTGCGGCTCTGCGCCCTACATGGAACAGGTGGAGCAGCTGTGCCGTCGGCTCGGCGTGCCGGCCGAGCGTTTCCATAAAGAGCAGTTCCACACGCCGGCGGCGCAGGCCGATGCCACTGAAGGGCTGACGCTGCGCGCCGCCAGCCCGCTGCGCGAATTCCGCGTGCCGGTCTGCAGCACGCTGCTGGCGGCGATGGAGGCCAATGCCCTGCCAGTCAACGCCGCCTGCCGCGCCGGGGTGTGCGGCTCGTGCAAAACCCGCATCTTCGAGGGCGACTACATCACCACCAGCACCATGACGCTGAGCGCGAAAGAAATAGCGCAAGGCTACGTGCTGGCCTGCCAGTTGCCAGTTGCAGGGCGACGTCACGCTGGCGTGATCCCCTGGCCCCATCGCCGCGATGGGGCATTTATCGGCAAGTTCCCCCCTCCCCGCCCGGTTACACTTTCCCCCGTCCTACGCTCTTTACCCCTTCCTGACCGCATCTCGTCCACCGCCGGTAAGCTATGCTTGCAGTTGTTCTGCTGCCGCTCACCGGATCGAGTACACATCGTTTTTCAAACCATGTTTGGGGGAACCATGAAGCAAACCGTAGCCACAATGATCGCCAAAACGCTGGATCAAGCCGGCGTAAAACGCATTTGGGGCGTGACCGGCGATTCGCTCAACGGCCTGAGCGACAGCCTGCACCGCATGGGCACCATCGAATGGCTGGGCACCCGCCATGAAGAGGTGGCCGCCTTCGCCGCCGGCGCCGAAGCCCAGCTCACCGGCCAACTGGCGGTGTGCGCCGGTTCCTGCGGCCCCGGCAACCTGCACCTGATCAACGGCCTGTTCGACTGCCACCGCAATCATGTGCCGGTGCTGGCGATCGCCGCGCACATTCTTCTAGCTAAATCGGCAGCGGCTACTTCAGGAAACGCATCCGCAGGAGCTGTTCCGTGAATGCAGCCACTATTGCGAGCTGGTCTCCAATCCGGAACAGCTGCCGCGCGTGCTGGAGATCGCCATGCGCAAGGCAATCCTCAACCGCGGCGTCTCGGTGGTGGTCTTGCCGGGCGACGTGGCGCTGGTGGGCGATATCCACACCACCCTCACCGCCCTGCTGCCGCAGCTGGAGCCCAAGCGCGACCGGGCGTTCCTCGACAAGGCGCTGGAGCATTACCGCAACGCGCGCAAGGATCTCGACGGGCTGGCGACCGCCAACGACGACCAGCCGATCCACCCGCAGTATCTGGCACAGCAGCTCAGCCGGTACGCCAGCGACGACGCCATCTTCACCTGCGACGTCGGCACGCCAGCGACGACGCCATCTTCACTGCGACGTCGGCACGCCGACGGTGTGGGCCGCCCGCTACGTGAAAATGAACGGCAAGCGCCGCCTGCTCGGTTCGTTCAACCACGGTTCGATGGCCAACGCCATGCCGCAGGCGATCGGCGCCCAGGCCACCGCGCCGGATAAACAGGTGATCGCCATGTGCGGCGACGGCAGCTTCACCATGCTGATGGGGGATTTCCTGTCGCTGGCGCAGCTCAAGCTGCCGGTGAAAATCGTGGTGTTCAACAACAGCGTGTTGGGGTTCGTGGCGATGGAGATGAAGGCCGGCGGCTACCTGACCGACGGCACCGACCTGCATAACCCGGACTTCGCGGCGATCGCCAACGCCGCCGGCATCAAGGGCATCCGCGTGGAAAAAGCCTCGGATCTGGACGGCGCGCTGCAGGAGATGTTGGCGCCCCCGATCCGGCGCTGCTGGACGTGGTCACCGCCAAGCAAGAGCTAGCGATGCCGCCGCAGATCAAGTTCGAACAGGCGAAAGGTTTCAGCCTGTACATGCTGCGCGCCATCATCAACGGCCGCGGCGACGAAGTGGTCGAGCTGGCGAAAACCAACTGGCTGCGCTAAGCAAGCTTGCCCCCTGTAGTGGCACACTGATACTGGCCACCTGATCGGAAGGTGATATTCTCACCTCCCCAACACCACAGGTGACCCAATGGCAAAACATTTCACGGCAGAATTTAAGCTCGAAGCAGCAAAGCTAGTTGTCGACCACGGCTATACCTACGTCAAGGCCGCCGAGGCGGTCAATGTCAGCCATTCGGCTATCACCCGCTGGGTTAATAAGCTGCGACTTGAACGCCAGGGGAAAACCCCTGCCGGGCTTCCACTGACACCTGAACAGCTCGAGCTGCGTGAGGCGAAGAAGAAAATACAACGCCTTGAAATGGAGAACGAAATCCTAAAAAAGGCTACGGCTCTCTTAATGTCGGACTCACTCAACGGTTTCACGGTAGTCGACAGGCTGAGAGCGCGGTATCCGGTCGCTGCGTTGTGCCAACGTTTGAAGTCCATCGCAGCAGCTTCAGGCACTGGCAGGCTTCGGCTCATGAGCCAGACGGGGAGCGTGTAGCTAAGCGCAGTCAGGTCATGGAGGCGTGGAACGCCAGCGGCGGCTCTGCCGGCGCCCGTAGTATCGCTACCATCGTCAGCAGGGACTCTGGTGTCAAAATGGGCCGTTGGCTGGCGGGTAAGCTGATGAAAGAGCTGGATATCGCCAGTTGCCAGGTACCAGCACACAAATACAAACGTGGCGGAAACGAACACGTTGAAATACCGAACCATCTCGACCGCCAGTTCGCGTTACCGCGCCGGAGCAGGTCTGGTGCGGCGATGTGACCTATATCTGGACGGGCAAATGCTGGGCTTATCTGGCTGTGGTGCTGGATCTGTTCGCCCGTAAACCGGTGGGCTGGGCCATGTCGATGTCGCCGGACTCGGCATTGACGGTCAAGGCATTGCAGATGGCCTGGGAGCTGCGTGGTCGACCAACGGGAGTGATGTTCCACAGCGACCAGGGCAGTCACTATACCAGTCGTAAATACCGGCAGGCCCTGTGGCGTTGCCGGATAAAGCAAAGCATGAGTCGGCGGGGAAACTGTTGGGATAATGCGCCAATGGAACGCTTCTTCCGGAGCCTGAAGACCGAATGGGTGCCGACGAAGGGCTACAGCAGCTTCAACGAAGCGCAAAGCGCGATAATCCGCTATATCACGGGCTATTACAGCGCCTTGCGGCCTCACTGGTACAACGGCGGCTTAACGCCAAATGAATCTGAGCGACTGTACTACATACAGTCTAATACGGTGGCCAGTATTAGTTGACCACTACACCCCGGTGAAATAAGGGTATATGATGCCATGTACCCTTTTCCTCTCCCTTACATTCCAGGAACCCTATGCTTATCGATCTACGCAGCGACACCGTCACCCGCCCCAGCGCCGCCATGCGCCAGGCGATGGCTCAGGCAGAGGTCGGCGACGACGTCTACGGCGATGACCCGACGGTCAACGCGCTGGAGGCCGAGGCGGTGCGCCTGTCGGGCAAAGAGGCGGCGCTGTTTTTGCCCAGCGGCACCCAGGCCAACCTGGTGGCGCTGCTGAGCCACTGCCAGCGCGGCGACGAGTATCTGGTCGGCCAACAGGCGCACAACTATAAATACGAGGCCGGCGGCGCAGCGGTGCTGGGCAGCATCCAGCCGCAGCCGATCGAGGCCGACGCGGACGGCACGCTGCCGCTGGACAAGCTCGCCGCCGCCATCAAACCCGACGATATCCACTTCGCCCGCTCCGGCTGCTGAGCCTGGAAAACACCATCGGCGGCCGAGTCCTGCCGCAGGCCTACCTGCAGCAGGCGTGGCAGTTTACCCGCGAGCGGCAGCTGGCTCTGCATATCGACGGCGCGCGCATCTTCAACGCCGCCGTGGCGCTGAACCTGCCGCTGAAAGAGATCGTGCAATACTGCGACACCTTCACCATTTGTCTGTCGAAAGGGCTGGGCGCGCCGGTCGGATCGCTGCTGTGCGGCAGCGAGGCATTCATTCAGCGCGCGCTGCGCTTGCGCAAGATGACCGGCGGCGGGCTGCGTCAGGCCGGCATCCTGGCGGCGGCCGGCCTCTATGCGCTGGAGCATAACGTCGCGCGGCTGCGCGAAAGACCATGACAACGCGGTCTGGCTGGAGCAACATCTGCGGCAGATCGGCGTGGAGATCATCGAACCCGGCGCACAGACCAACGTGCTGTACCTGCGCCAACCGCCGGCGCTGGCGGCCAAATTCGGCCCGTGGATGCACGAACGCGACGTGCTGATCAGCAGCGGCCCGCTGACGCGCATTCTGACCCACCTCGACGTCAGCCGTCAGGATCTGCAGCGGGTGGTCGAGCTGTGGCAGGAGTTCCTCCAGCAGCACACCTGATTTCCCCCCCGGCGCGCCGGGGAGCCCTTCACCGCCCGCCTATGGCCTCGACAAAGCGGCGGGTGATCTGCTGCGGGCGCGTAATGGCGCCGCCCACCACCACCGCATGCGCCCCAGCGCTAGGCAGCGCGCGGCCATCGCTGGCGTTTCGACATTGCCCTCGGCGATGACCGGCCCGGCACCGCCGCCAACACCGCACGCAGAAAGCCGAAATCGTCCTCCGCCAGTCGGGCGCCCGGCTTTCGGCGGTTATAGCCGTGCAGCGTGGTGCCCACGCAGTCGAACCCCAACCTGGCAGCCTCTTGCGCTTCTTCCACGGTGGCGATGTCCGCCATCAGCAGCAGCCGGGGATACCTGGCGCGGATCGCGGCAACCAGCGCCGCCAGCTGCAGCTCCCCTGGCCGCCGGTGGCCGGTAGCGTCCAGCGCAATCATCTGCAGCGCCGCAGCCATCAGCTCATCGATTTCACGCAGGGTCGGCGTGATATAGACATCGCTACCGGCATAATCGCGCTTGATAATGCCGATCACCGGCAGCGCCACCGTGCGCATGATGGCTTTAACGTCTTCGACGCCGTTGGCGCGGATCGCCGCCGCACCGCCTTGCTCGGCCCGCCAGCGCCATGCGTGCCATGATAAAATCGCTGTGCAGCGGCTCGTCGTCCAGCGCCTGGCAAGACCCACCAGCGGCCCTTAATCTGCTGCAAAATGGAAAGCGTCATAAATCCAACAACTCCTCGACTTCGTTTTTAATAATGGTCACGTGCGGGCCATAGATCACCTGAACGCCGTTGCCGCGAACGATCACCGCCCGCGCGCCGCTGGCCTTCAGCCCGCCCTCGTCCAGCAACCGGCTCTGTTTTACCGTCACGCGCAGCCGCGTGGGCAACAATCCAGTTCGACAATATTTCTTTGCCACCCAGCGCCGCCAGCACTGCTGCGAGCGTTCGGTGCAGTCGT
>JAPFBL010001610.1:0-11238 GCA_026182355.1 Hermatobates lingyangjiaoensis | reverse complement strand
CGGACCACATGACCGGCGACGGCGAAAACTACGTGATGGACCCGCGGAACGTGGCGCGGCGCCGAACCCCACGACACCTCGACCGCCGGCTCGGCCGAAGAGAAGCCCCGACGTCGATCCCGACGACGATCCGGACGTCGACCCCGAAATGCGCTACGGCGACGTCGACGGCCACGAGCCCTTCGAATTCGGCGAAAGCGGCAACCGCGACCCCGCCGCAGCCGCCGCCTCGGCCACACCGAGAACTGACGGCTGTGCGCGATACGTCGTAAAGCGAAAACGGCCCCGGCGGGGGCCGCCGCCGCGTACCATCGCGGCCATGAACGCGACCACGACCGAGACCGAGCGCGCCACCGGGCGCAGGACATCCGCAATCCCCTGACGCCCACGTCGTCGACCGGCTGCTCAAGCGCGCCTCCGTCGCGGGGTCCGAAACCCGCCCATCTCCTCCCCCTTCACCGGCGAACCGCTGGCGGACATCCCCGTCGGCGACGCCGCCGACGTCGAGCGGGCCTTCGACCGCGCCCGGTTCGCGCAGGCCGCATGGGCGCGCGTGCCCGTCGCCTCGCGCCGCGAGGTCCTGCACCGCTTCCACGACCTGGTGCTCACCTACCAAGACCAGCTGATGGACGTGTGCAGGCGGAGACCGGCAAGAACCGCGCCTCGGCGTTCGAGGAAGTCCTCCACGTGGCCATCACCGCCCGCTACTACGGCAACCAGGCGGAAGACCTGCTCAAGCCGGCGAAGGCCCACGGCGCGCTGCCGGTGCTCAGCCCAACCACGGTGCACCACCACCCCAAGGGCGTCGTCGGCGTGATCAGCCCGTGGAATTACCCGCTGACGCTGGCGGTCTCCGACGCCGTCGCCGCAGTCATGGCGGGCAACGCGATCGTGCTCAAGCCCGACTCCACCACGCCGTTCTCCGCGCTGATGGCCGTCGACCTGCTCTACCGCGCGGGCCTGCCGGAGGACGTCGTCCAGGTCGTGCCCGGCCCCGGCTCTGTCGTGGGCCAGGCGATCGTCGCCAACGCCGATTACCTCATGTTCACCGGCTCCTCCGAGACCGGCCGCTCGCTGGCCAAGCAGTGCGGCGAGCGCCTGATCGGCTTCTCCGCGGAGCTCGGCGGCAAGAACCCGATGATCGTCGCCGAGGACGCCAACGTCGGCCAGGCCGTCGAGGGCGCCCGCATCGCGTGCTTCACCAACTCCGGCCACCTGTGCGTGTCCATCGAACGCATCTACGTCGCCGACGCCGTGTGGGACGAGTTCTTGCCGGCCTTCGCCGACCGCACCAAGGCCATGAGCCTGGGCCCCGGCTACGGCTGGGACGTCGAGATGGGGTCGCTGCAGTCGCAGGGCCAGTTCGACATCGTGCAGAAGATGGTCCACGACGCCGTCGAGGCCGGCGCCACCGTGCTGGCCGGCGGACGCGCCCGCCCGGACCTGGGACCCCTGTTCTACGAGCCGACGGTGCTCACCGACGTCCCCGAGGGCGTCGAGTTGCTCACCGAGGAGGTCTTCGGCCCCGGTGGGTCGTGGGGGCAGGCTCGCCGCGCCGAGGAGGCCATCCGCCGCGCCAACGACTCCCGCTAAGGCCTCAACGCCTCGCTGTGGTGCTCGCCGTCGCGCGCGAAGGATCTGGCGCCGAAGATCCACGCCGGTTCCGTCAACGTCAACGACGGCTTCGCGGCCACCTTCGCCTCCGTCGACGCCCCGATGGGCGGCTTCAAGGAGTCCGGCGTCGGCCGCCGCCAGGGCGCCGAGGGCCTGCTGAAGTACACCGACGCCCAGACCGTCACCGTCCAGCGCCTCTCGCCGATTTCGATGCCGGTGCTGGAGCGCGGAGACCTACGCGATAGTCTTCACCACCGCCCTGAAGCTGGGCAAGAAGTTCGGCATCCTGCCGTAGGCGGGCGCGGCGTCGACCGCGGGCGGGTTCGCGCGCACGCTCGGCCCGCGCAGTTGACGTCCGCCCCCGCCCCGGGCTGACGCCCGCCCGGCCCACGCACGAAAGCCCGGGCCCGGTGACATCGCACCGGTCCGGGGCTTTCGCGCGCGGTGCCCCCGGCGAGACTCGAACTCGCAACTCGCGGATTTTAAGTCCGCTGCCTCTGCCAATTGGGCCACGGGGGCTTGACGACGTCCCACCCCAACGCGGGCCGTCGCAAAGCAGGAAATCGCGGGGAACCCGTCCGACCGTGCCGGAAAGCGGGCGCCCGCGCGGCACCGGGCGGGGCCTAACCCTGCGCGCGGGCCAGACGCTCGTCGACCAGGCCGGCGACGATGCCGTCCAGGATATCCTTCTCGCTCACGTGGAATTCGAGGGGCACGGCGTCGCAGGTGCCCTTCTCCTTCGCCTCGGGGTTGGCGGCCTCGAACATGTCCATCAGGCCGTCGATGACCACGACGCCGCCGGCGAAGACATCGGCGCGGCCCGGGTGCATGACGGGGTTCTCCGCCAGCGTCCGGCGGTCGGTGTCCAGCACCGACTGGTTCAGCGACCGCAGCGCGCCGAAACGCAGCGTCGACAGGTGAATCGCCGAGGGGTCGTAGGTCTCCAGGCCCTGCGCCAGCGCCGTCAGCGTGGTGAACGTGCCCGCGCACCCGACGATGGTGCGGGCGCTGGCCAGCGGCACGGACTCCAGCACCCGCTTGGTCTGGTCCGCGACGTAGCGCCGCGCGGCCTCCACCTGGTCCGGCGGCGGCGGGGAATCGACCAGGAACCGCTCCGTCAGGCGGACGCTGCCCATCGGCACCGACAGCGCCCCGTGCACCGTGCCGTCGTAATCGCCGACGATCACCTCCGTCGACCCGCCGCCGACGTCGATGACGCAGAACGGGCCCTCCTCCGGGTGGAAGTCGTCGACCGCCCCGCGGAAGGACAGCGCCGCCTCCTCGTCGCCGGAGATAACCTGCGCCTCCACTCCCCAATCGGAGAGGATCTCGCGGGTCATGGCGAAGAACTCGTCGCGGTTCGACGCATCGCGCGAGGCGGACGTCGCCACCATGCGCACGGCCTCCACGCCCTCGGCGCGCATCAGGTCGGCGTAATGCGTCAGGGCCCCGCGGACGCGCTCCAGTGCGGCATCCGCCAACCGGCCCGTGGCGTCCACGCCCTCGCCCAGGCGGACGATCTCCATCACGCGGTGCAGCTCGGTCAGCTCAAGCACGCCGTCGTCGCCGCGGCGCACGTCGGTGATGAGCATGCGGATCGAGTTCGTGCCGCAGTCCACGGCCCCGAAGCGGGTCATCCGTCGCCCCTCTCGATGCCGAGCTCGGCGCACGTCGGCCAATCCGCCGGGATGGCAGTGCCGCGCAGGCCGGTGCCCTCGGCCGCCAGCGCCACGGCCTCGGTGCCCAGCCGGAAATGGTCCGGGCCCTCCGCCAGCGCATATGCGATGAGCACGTGCAGGCACTTCACGCGATCGGGCATGCCGCCGCCCGAGAAATCCGTGCCCAGATCCTCGATGGCGTTGCGCTCGCGCAGGTAATGCTCGTGGGCGGCGCGGTAATCCGCCGCCAGCTCCTCGTCCTCCAGCAGGCGCGCCGACATGTCGCGCATCACGCCAGCGACCTCCAGGCGCGAGGCTTCGGCGGTCAGGCGCGGATCCGTCAAGTAGTGCAGCGTCGGAAACGGCGTGCCGTCATCCAGGCGCGGCGCGGTCTTCACGACGCCGGGCGCGCCGTCCGGGCACCGGTAGGAGATCTCCAGCACGCCACGCGGGGTGCGGCCCAGCTGTTCGGCCACGGCCTCCAAATCGGCGGGGTCGACGGTCATGGCGGATCCTCCTGTCCCCGCCGCGGACGGCCGGGGTGTGTCACGATTGTTCACGGTCATTTCAAAAATACGGTCACTGCGGCGGTTGCCCGGCGTCGGGTTGCGGCTCCGGCGCGGGCTCGGGCACGGTGGGCAGCCGATCCGGCCGCGTCGCCTCGTCGCGCGCGGGGTTCGCCTGCTTCTCCTTTTGCGGGGGCACCGACACCGAATCCCATAACTGCGCGTACCACGGCTTCGCCGGCGGCGCCTCGGTGCCCACCGGTTTCTCGCCCGGGCCCGCCCCCAGCGCCGGGTCGATGATGCGGAACGGGGTTTCGCCCTCCTCGACCAGCCCGAGCCGGATCCGGGCCTGCTCCTTCACGTACCCCGGGTCGGAGAAGCGGTCCTTCTCCGCCTGCAGTTGGCGGGTCCGTTCCTCCATCCGCGCGATGTTCTCCCTGGTCTTCGCCAGTTCGGCGCGCTGTTCGGCGAAGGTTCGCAGCGGCATGGCCAACGTCAGCACCAGGAACACCAGCAGCAGGGCCATGGTCAGCGTCTGGCCCGTCGTCAGTGACGACAGCCCCCCGCCGCCCCGCCGATCCGACGCGGTCGCGGCGCTTCCCCCTCGCCCTCGGAGGGCACGCGCTGTTGTTCCCATGCCCGGAAGCATACCCGGCGGCCCACGCGAAAAGGGGCCGGGTCGATGAACGACCCGGCCCCTTTTCCGGCCGGATTTCGCCGTGCCCGCCCCCGCCGTCACGCGGTTGGGGCGGCGGCCGTCACTCGGCCGAATTCCGCCGTGCCCGCCCCCGCCGTCACGCGGCGGGGACGGCGACGGAGCGGCTTACTTCTTGAAGCGCGGGAACGCGGAACGGCCGGCGTAGACCGCGGCGTCGCCGAGCTGCTGCTCGATGCGCAGCAGGCGGTTGTACTTGGCCACGCGCTCGGAGCGGGCCGGGGCACCGGTCTTGATCTGGCCGCAGTTAAGGGCGACGGCCAGGTCGGCGATGGTGGTGTCCTCGGTCTCGCCGGAGCGGTGCGACATCATGGTCTTATAGCCGTTGTTGTGCGCCATGGCGACGGCCTCGAAGGTCTCGGCCAGGCTGCCGATCTGGTTGACCTTGACCAGCAGGGCGTTGGCGGCGCCCTTCTCGATGCCCTCCGACAGGCGGGCGGGGTTGGTGACGAAGAAGTCGTCGCCGACCAGCTGGACCTTGTCGCCGATCTGCTTGGTCAGCTCGACCCAGCCGTCCCAGTCGTTCTCGTCCAGCGGGTCCTCGATGGACACGATGGCGTACTCCTCGACGAGCTCGGCGTAGACCTTCGCCATCTCCTCGGCGGAGTGCTTGCCGCCCTCGAAGCTGTAGACGCCGTCCTCGTAGAACTCCGACGACGCGACGTCGAGCGCCAGCGCGACGTCCTCGCCCAGCTTGTAGCCGGCGGCCTCGATGGCCTCGTTGATCAGGTCCAGCGCGGCGGGGTGGAGTCGGCGGACGGGGCGAAGCCGCCCTCGTCGCCCAGGCCGGTGGACAGGCCCTTGTCCTTGATGACCTTCTTCAGGGCGTGGTAGACCTCGGCGCCGGTGCGCAGGGCCTCGGAGAAGGACTCCGCGCCGATCGGGGCGATCATGAATTCCTGGACGTCGACGCCGGAGTCGGCGTGAGCGCCGCCGTTGAGGATGTTCATCATCGGAACCGGCAGGACGTGGCCGTTGGGGCCGCCGACGTACTGGTACAGCTCCAGGCCGGCGGACTGCGCGGCGGCGTCGGCGACGGCCATGGACACGCCCAGGATGGCGTTGGCACCCAGCTTCTTCTTGTTCGGGGGTGCCGTCCAGGTCGATCATCAGCTTGTCGATCTTGCGCTGGTCATCGGCGAACTCTCCGATCAGCTCCTCCTGGATGGCGTCCAGGACGTTGTCGACCGCCTGGCGGCAGCCCTTGCCCTGGTAGCGGTCGCCGCCGTCGCGCAGCTCGTAGGCCTCGTGCTCGCCGGTGGAGGCGCCGGACGGCACCATGGCGCGGCCGATCGAGCCGTCTTCCAGCGCGACCTCGACCTCGACGGTCGGGTTGCCGCGGGAGTCCAGGATCTCGAGCGCGTTCAGTCCGATGATGGGGGCAGCCATATGTCACCTTTCCGCCGGAACCGTTCCGGCCACATGACATAGATTGTGGCACGTTTGCGCGGATCGCGCCGCTGCGGGAACCAGCGCCCGGAGCCCTGGATCGGGGGCCGCTTTGCGACGGCCCGGCCGCCGCGGGCGCCGCCGCGGTCAGGCCGGCTGGTTCAGCGCGTAGTTGGCGGCGGCTTCGCGGACGTCGCGGACGTATTCGTCGGACTGGTTGTAGGACCGGATCGCCGACGTCCAGTCCTCCGGCGTGGACAAATCCCGGCCGCCGGAGCACAGCAGGCGGGCGGCGGAGGCCGCGGCGTCGTCGATGTTGTGCGGGTCGGCGGACGCCGTCGCCGCTGGCGTCGATCCCGTACCGGCGCCACGTTTCCGGGATGAACTGCATCGGTCCCACGGCCCGATCGTGTTCGGAATCACCGTCGAGTTCGCCGCCGTCGGTGTCCCGGATCTCCGCGAAGCCGGGCGAGCCGTCGAGCGGCACGCCGATGATCGACGGGCGGACGACGCCGTCGGCCTGGATTTCGGCGGGCTTGAGCCAGTCGCCGGTGTACGTGCCGTGGCGTGTCTCCACCTGGCCGAGCCCGGCCAGCGTGTTCCACGACAGGTGGCATCCCGGCCACGATTCGGCGGCGAGGACCTCGGCGTTCCCGTAGGCGCGCAGCGCCGCGGAGGGGATGCGGATCGACGCCGCGATGGGCTTCGCCCATTCCGTCAGCTGGTCGGCGGTGCGGCCCGGGGCGTGGACGTCGATGCGCGGCGCGGGCTCGGCGGCGGCGGGCGGCACGTTGTCCGGGGTCGGCTGCATGGTGAAGGGCAGCTTCACCGGGCCCGCGAACATGGTCATCGCCCCTACCATCGCGATGACAGCGATCACGGCGATCGTCGTGAAGCCGAGGCAGCCGCAGCCCCTGGACCGCCAATCCTTGCCGCCCTTCCGCCCCGACCTCCCCCGGGGATCGCCGGACCAGGACGGCACGGCGCGGCTCCGGCCGCGTCGGCCGCCGCCACGTGAATCAGCGAAGTCGGACACGGGAGCCAATCCTACGGATCAGCCCGCCATGTGGGAACCTAGCTGGTCACTCCGGCGTTTCGCCGGTCTCGAGGGTGTCCAGGTACGCCAGGAACTCGCGGGCGACGAAGCGGGTACGGGCCTCCGAGCCGGACTCCAGCTCCAACCCCGGAGTCGGGCACATGAGATCGACCGGGATGTCCGAGTCGACCAGGCCCATGCGACGGGCGCGGCGGATGGCCTCCTCCGCCAGCGACAGCGCCGGCAGGTACTGGGCGGGCTGCGAGCGCGGGCCGCCGCGGCCGGCGTCCCAGGCGGCCTCCTGCTCCTCCAGCGGCATCAGTTCCGCGCCTTCGCCGGTGTCGCGCGAGCCGTCGAAGAGGTAGGGCTTGCGGCGGCGCATCTTGTCCACGAAGGCTGCGGCGACGTCCTCGATGTCGAAGTCCTCGGCGACCTCCGCCTGGAACAGCACCTGCAGCAGCAGATCCGACAGTTCGCCGCGGATGTCGCCGCCCTCTCCGACGGCGTCGATGAACTCGAAGGCTTCCTCGATGAGGTACGGCAGCAGGCTGGCGTGGGTCTGCCCGGCCTCCCATTCGCCGGTGCGGCGGGCGGCGGCCATGACGTCGATGGCCTCGGCCAACCGCGGGAACCGTTCCCCTGCGGCTCCCGGACCCGTCGCCTCCCGCGGGGTCTCCTGCCACTGGGAGGCGGCCTCCGCCCGCTGATCGGACTCCGGTTGGGCCCAGTCCCCCGGCTGGGCGGCGGCCGCGGGTTCCTCCGCCTCCCCCGGGCCATTGCTTTGCGACGGCGCCCCGGCCCCGGTTCCGATGGCCGCGGCCGGTGCGGGCGGCCTCGATCGCCGCCGGCGGATTCGGGGCGACGCCGAGCCCGACGTCGTAGACCTTCTCCCCCGCGGCCATGCGGTCCAGGACCTCGTCGTTCTCCACGTCGGTGGTGACCAGCACCTCGGCGTCGGCCACGGAATGCCCACCAGCGTCGGCGATGGTCCATCGGACGCGGATCGGCACCTCCTCGGTGTACGCCACCTGCCCCGTCAGCAGGCCCGCCGCCTCGAGCGGGATGGCGGTGGGGAACCGCGGGTCCAACACGATGATGGTCATTTCCGATCCTTTCCGCCGGGGGCGCCGCCGACGATGTCCATGACGGGGATGCCCGCATCCCGGTCAGGAAATCGGCGACCCATTGCACGAGCGCGACATCGCGCACGGGCTTGGCCCGCAAACCCTTCCCTTCCTTCGGAACCGCCACGAAAACGGTCCGCGATGCGGCCCGATACGTCGATTGCGGATGCAGGCGCTTCAACCGCACCTGTTTCGAATCGGCGAGCTCCATGGGACCTATCTTAATGTGAGAACCGGCCGTTTGAACTTCATGCACGCCGAACTCGCGGCAAATGATTCGCAGGCGCGAAATCGCCGCGAGGCGCTGCACCTCGATCGGCGGCTCTCCATAACGGTCGACCAGCTCGTCCAGGACGACGTCGATGTCCTCCATGGCCTGCGCCGACGCGAATTTCCGGTACGCCTCCAGGCGCAACCGCTCGGAATCGACGTACGAGGCCGGGATGTTCGCGTCGACCGGCAAATCGATGCGGATTTCCTTCGGTTCCTGCGCGGAAGCGTCGGGCGTTTCGCCGTCGGCGACGGCCTTCATCGCCGCGACGGCTTCGCCGACCAATCGGACGTACATGTCGAAACCGACGCCGGAAATGTGTCCGGATTGTTCCGCGCCGAGCACATTTCCCGCTCCCCGCATTTCCAGATCCTTCATCGCGACGGCCATTCCGGCGCCGAGATCATTGTTCTGCGCGATGGTGGCCAACCGGTCGTAGGAATTCTCCGTCAGCGTCTGATCCGCCGGATACAGGAAATACGCGTACGCGCGCTCGCGGGACCGGCCCACGCGGCCGCGCAGCTGGTGCAGCTGCGAAAGGCCCATGTGGTGGGCGTTTTCCACGATCAGGGTGTTGGCGTTGGCGATGTCCAGGCCGGTTTCCACGATGGTCGTGCACACGAGCACGTCGAATTCGCGGTCCCAGAAACCCTGGACCGTGCGCTCGAGTATTTCCTCGCCCATTTGGCCGTGGGCCACCACCACGCGCGCCTCGGGCACCAGGTCGCGGACCTTCTGCGCGGCCTTGTCGATGGTGCTGACCTTGTTGTGCAGGTAGAACACCTGGCCGTCGCGAAGCAGCTCGCGTCGGATCGCCGCGGCGATCTGCTTGTCGGACCTGCGCGCCGACGTACGTCAACACCGGGTGGCGGTCCTCCGGCGGAGTGAGGATCTGGCTCATCTCGCGGATGCCGGCCATCGACATCTCCAGCGTGCGCGGGATCGGCGTCGCCGACATGGTCAGCACGTCGACGTGATTGCGCAGCGCCTTGATGTGCTCCTTGTGCTCGACGCCGAAGCGCTGCTCCTCGTCGACGATGACCAGGCCCAGCTGCTTCCACGACACGCCCGTCTGCAGCAGGCGGTGGGTGCCGATGACGATGTCGACCGTGCCCTCGGCCAGCCCCTTGATGATCTCCTTCGACTCGCGCGTGGGAGAGAAGCGGCTCAGACCCCGGATGGTGACGGGGAAGCCCTCCATGCGCTCGGTGAACGTGGCCAGGTGCTGCTGCGCCAGCAGCGTGGTGGGCACGAGCACGGCGACCTGGCGGCCGTCCTGCACCGCCTTGAACGCGGCGCGCAGGGCGACCTCGGTCTTGCCGTAGCCGACGTCGCCGATGAGCACGCGGTCCATCGGCGCCGGCTTCTCCATGTCCGCCTTGATCTCGGCGATGGCGGTGAGCTGGTCCTCGGTTTCAGTGAAGGGGAAGTTGTCCTCCATCTCCGTCTGCCACGGCGAGTCCGGCGCGAAGGCGTGGCCCGGCGCGGCCTGCCGCTCGGCGTAGAGCTTGACCAGCTCCTCGGCGATTTCGCGCACCGCCCCGCGGACCTTGCGCTTGGTGGTCTTCCAGTCGGAGCCGCCCATCTTCGACAGGGTGGGCTTCTCGCCGCCGACGTAGCGGGTCAGCTGGTCCAGGCTCTCCATGGGCACGTAGAGCTGGTCGGGCGGCCCGCCGCGCTTGCCGGAGGCGTACTCGAGCACGACGTATTCGCGCCGCGCCTGGTCGTCGCCGGTGCCGATGGTGCGTTCGGTGAGTTTGACGAAGCGCCCGATGCCGTGGGTGTCGTGCACGACGTAGTCGCCAGCCTCCAGCGCCAGCGGGTCGACGCGATTGCGGCGCTTGGACGGCTTGCGGCGGCCGCCGCCGATGTCGGTGACGCGGTTTCCCGTGACGTCGGCTTCGGCGATGAGCGTCAGCGCCCCGCCGTCGGTGCGCGGGAACGCCAGGCCGCCGTGGCTGACGCCCTGGTAGACGGTGATGCGGCCCGGTTCGGGCTGTTCCGGGCCGGTGGCGATGCGGCAGGCGATGCCCGCTTCGCGGAACTTCTCCGCCTGGCGGCGCACGCCGGCCGGGGTCCCGGCGATGTAGGCCACGCGCTGCCCGTCGACCGTGGCCTCGCGCAACTGGGCCATCATCGCGCCGATGGCCTTGAGGTCGCCGCGCGGTTCGGGGCCGGGCTCGTAGGTCAGCGGCAGCACGTCGTCTTCGGTGATGCCGCCGTCGAGCATGCCGGGGGGGAAATCGACCACCAGGGGGCGCGTCGCACGTCGTCGAGGTCGCGGTAGGCGCTGGCCTCCAGCCCGTCGGCCGGGATCGGCGCGCCGCCGCCGATCGCCGCGGTCTCCCAGGCGGCGGCCATGAACTCGTCGCCGGTGACGATCAGATCCGCCGCGCGCGACCGGATGCGCTCGGGCCCGCACAGCAGGGTGTGGGCGTTTTCGGGCATCAGTTCGGGCAGCGGCACCAGCGGGCGGTCGGTCAGCAGCGGGATGAGGGCCTCCATGCCGTCGACCCACTGCCCATCGGAAATGCGCACGAGCATCTCCTGGACGTCACCCGAACGCTCCTTCGCCAGTTCCCCGGCGCGTGCGCGGACGGCGTCGTCGAGAAGCAGGGCCGGCAGGCGTGGACCTCCACGCCTCGATCGGCCGGCCCCCTCCTGTTCCGGGATGGTGCGCTGGTCACCGACGGAGAACAGGCGCAGCTCGGAGACCTCGTCGCCCCACAGCTCCACGCGGACCGGGTTGTCCACCGTCGCCGGGAACACGTCGACGATGCCACCGCGCACGGCGAACTGCCCCCGCCGGCCGACCATGTCGACCCGCGAGTACCCGTGGCGCTCGAGCTTCTCCGGCAGATCCGGGACCTCTTCGTCGACGGCGATGCGGATCGGCCCCGCGCCGTCGTCGAGCACCGGCCTGCA
>JAPFBL010001609.1:0-11259 GCA_026182355.1 Hermatobates lingyangjiaoensis | reverse complement strand
TCTTTTTAATCATTGATCTAAAACAAACTGACATGTTATTCTTATTACTAGTTTTAAAATGACGAAATTTCTTCACATTATGGTTCCTTACAAAAAAATCTAGTGTAGCCTACACTCAAGTTTACTATAAGTAAATCTCATATCAAAATCCTGGGTATAAAATGTCCAATATAGACATAATATAAATGTACTATATGAGAGACGCTTAATGATTCTATATATCATTCCTGAGGACTGTACAGGTAGTGAGGTAGTCATTTATAACAGGTACTGGTTATAAATAACCAGTTATCAATATATACGCTTATTTGGTATTTCACACAACTGAATCATATAAAATCCTTGGTAATTGCACTTTTTGTACATCTGATTTTCTGGTAAAATTTATTTTTTTTTTTTAAACAGGATGTTTAGCATCAAACAATTTTCTGAAAACATGAAATTGGCCTTCACGTCCTTCTTGTCTATGTAATTTTAAAAGTATTTACTTCAACTTATTTCACAAATAATGTTCTAGTTATAGAGATAATTTGATTTTGATCCATCCAAATGTTATGTTTCTAACTTTCTCAGGAGGTTTCAGATTGAATGACACTTCAAAATTATTAGATTTTAATGACAGAAAAATATTTAGAGATCTTTTAAAAAAATTTGAAGATTATTTTCAGTAATTCTTTTTGTATTCTCAAAGATAATGCCAAAATTTCAAGACTTTAGAGTTCATCGTTAAAGGGAAAAAAATACCAAAAAAAAAATTGGCCAAAGAATTCTGTTTTCCATCCTGCATAATTGCTCGTAAACTGTAGGGTTCATCTTACACTCTGAGTACCATTTTCATCTAAAATATCAGTTTGAACCATCAAAGTTCTAGACCGTAGCAAGTACACTTACTTACCGTAGCAAAAACCCAACTTCAATTGGGTAATTATGAAATCATAATTACCTTAGTATTTTTATATTATAAGGAACCAACTACACAACGGTTTGTGTTCATATCAGCTAGTGTGCTACCCTAGTGACCGTTTTTCGAACCATCTATATCAGAATTGATAACTCAAAACAACCCTAATAAACTCATTAAAACTATATCAAAAATGAACCAGGAAACTACAACCATATTTCTTAATTACTGAATAATAGACTACCATATATATTTTACTTAGGTTTTCCGTATCTGTTTTTTTATTACAAGCATTTTTGGTGTTTTGTAACTGAATCATTTCTTTTATAAGCCTCTTATTTTTATTATTTTCATCATCTATAATCTTCCTGTCGTCTAGGTTAAAGTTATGACTATTGCTGATTGAAAGATGGGCTAAAGCACAAATTGTTTTCTTTGATTTAATATCATATTTATGTAGAGCTAACATATCTTTAAATACTGTTTTGTTTGCCCAATCTAAAATGTATCACAATTTTCACACAGAGTTGAATATATAATATTACTACAGAGGAATTTATTAATGGGTGATCTTGTCTTTGAAAAAATACTTGAATTTAACCTTGTTTTAAGTTTCTAAGCAATTTTGATGTTGATACCTTTAAATATTTTACTAAGTTGTTCTGATAACCCTTTTATGTATGTTAAAGGTGTTGTATTATTGAACCTAGACCAAACGTCGATAAAAAAGAAAAATAGTATTAAATACATGTGGTCGAGATAAGGAAAACATTAAATATATATATGTATATGAATAATAATCAAAATAACACTTTTTGAAATAGATGGATTAATTTATCACAATGAAACTAATTTGGAAACAATGCTCTAAGGCCTTTTGTCGCCACATCGTGAGAGAGCAAGTGAACTAAAAAATAATAAATACTTGTTAACCTGGTTGATTGAAGTTTCTAGAATTGTTGATAACTCTGAATCTGTTTAACGATGAAGAAGTCTTCATCTGTTTAATTATTCCGCTAATCAAAACTTCATCCAATTTATAAAGTCCTAGGCTATTGTTCATTAATTTCACATAAAAGTTCTTTATCAGCGCACTTTCCACAATATTTCTTCTTCTTTCTGAAGACACATATATTAATTCATTTGCTTCATTCCAGTTAATCACATGATTACTGTCTCTTATGTGAATGAACAAGGCACTCTTTTCGTCCTCTCTTCTGATGGAATATTTGTGCTGTTTTTCCTTGTAAGAAGACCTTTGCTCGTCTGTCCAATGTAAGACATTTCACAGTCAGTACATGGTATGCTGTATACACAACACTCCTTTCTTATTGGCTTATTATTGACAAGTCTGTTAAACAAGTTACCATCATTACTGAACACAACAGAAACGTCCAACCTTTTCATAAATGAAGGCATATCTTTCAAACAAGGACTATATGGAATGACTAACAAATTCCTTCTTGTGAACTGTTCTTCATTATTTAATATCATGGATTGTTTCACCTTTTTTGAAAAAAAAAATATATCTATAAATGTATGGATATATATATCCACAAAGGACAACAAATGTTTCAGAGTAAACTACAGGTACACAATAAATAGAAAACACACAATTATAGTCTCTAATGTAAAGATGTTTTAAAGTCTAGTGTTAAACATGTAACACAATCATAACTTGGGTTATAATGTCAAGGACATAGGAGAATGAATAGTTTAATTCTTTTTGATCATCTCATAAAAATTTTCACTTCTCCTGTTAGGCTTTATTAACTTTTACTTAAAATACATTGAAAACAGCTCGTAAAAAACTTGCATCACTTCATGACCTTTAAAAAGAAAGTTTAGAGTTTTATTGGTCACAAGAGTATGAAGGCAGTTTGAATTGAAAAGAATATTTCATGTTTCATATTTTGAAAAGAATATAAAAGAATATTTCTCTTTCAATCGATTTGATTAATTCATGAGGAGATAAAGATGTTCACATGAAAACATATACAGGTATGGCAGGAACTTTAAAGCAAACACAATTTGATGTTATTATACACTCTGTGACATACTCTTCTGGGAAACAAAGAAGAAAAGGGATCTCAAAAAGGAAAGAAAATGGATATTATTCACCTAAACTGCAAAGCTATGAAAGATTACATTTAAGTATTGTAGGTTTTAAGTTTGGATTGATTGGCCATGTAAGAGATCTACTGGCTTTTGGAACAATAATGTGCATCTGTTGTGTGATATACAAAAATAATAGTGTTGATTAATAACTGGATCAATCACTATCTCTACTACCTCCAGGAATGAAAGACATAACATAGAGTTCAAAGAAAAAACAAAGTTTAAAGGGTTTATAAAAGTTTATTTTTATTTAATTTCAAGTTTTATTAAGTACTGATATCATCTCTTGTTTTGAGATTTATATTATGACTTAATGAGACATTATGTATTGCATTCCAAAGAAGTATGTTTACTTATAGTAAAATTGAATGCAAGCCACTGCAGATTTTTGTAAAAAACTTTTAATGTGGCCCAGGTAGAAAAGCTTGATGAACACTGCTGTAACTCTGAAATAGTGATACAATCGACTGGAGTATCGACATTTAAATTTATCAACATTCAATACAGAGGTCATTTAATACAATTTTAATGATAAGAAGGAAATGTGTCATTACTGAGTTGTTCGTTTGGTTTAGTTATAAATTCTCTTATCAGTAGTCAACTTCAGAAAACAAAATAACTTAATATTGTCAACCAAGAGTCCATTGATTTCTTACTTTTATCAAAAAAAATATTTTATCAAAAAAATAAGTCTGGAATATTAATAGACTTATTATTTAAGTTTAATAATATATTTTTTTTAAATTAAGTAATATTTAAGTTTAGTTAGCATCACAGATAGCAACATTAAATAAATAATTTATCAATCATTGAGCTTGATATCACACTATTAACTCTAGATTTGTTTATATACTTGTTGTTAAAAAAAAATGTAATGTTAATTTAATAAAACATATCGGTGAGATTTGTTAAACCTTTAACATCACTTTATTATTATTAAATGATATTTAATCAAGACCTTACAGTAATGTAGAAATAGAATAACTTTTGAAGTTTTAACAACATTTCGAATATGAAAATGATTCCCATTCGTATTATTTTAAATTTAACTATTATAATATGTTGCACAGTTGTCTTATGAACAATTAATTATAATAGAGAAATAAACAGAAGTTTCAAAACTGTATAAATTTGAATGAATTTATCAAATTATTTATTTCATTATGTTATGTCTCAATATTTGTATTAGTTCATTTTTAATAGCGTAAAACAATTTTATTATCCTTAATGAAGTTAATATGTCAGTGTTAATAATTAACATAATTCAATAATTATTAACATTTATAACACTGATTTCTTGAAACATACTTGTAAAGCAAAACGACTTCAGTAAAATAAACTGTTATAAATGCATTTATTACAAACTCATTATTGAATGGTTGTAAACCAAAAGAAATGTTTCGA
The DNA here is from genome assembly GCA_026182355.1 of Hermatobates lingyangjiaoensis. Classification (NCBI taxonomy): domain Eukaryota; kingdom Metazoa; phylum Arthropoda; class Insecta; order Hemiptera; family Hermatobatidae; genus Hermatobates; species Hermatobates lingyangjiaoensis. The sequence goes on along the minus strand of JAPFBL010001609.1, from coordinate 6,836 downwards.
TTCGGATATCGGTAACTGTTAAAATTCAAATAGTATAATCTTTTAACTATTCTAAAATAAGTTATTACACATAAAGTTTCTTCCTAAAACAAAAATATTTTATAATTAATAGCCATTAAAGTTATTTCTTCCACATTTTAGAACTTTAATCATATACACAACCAATAAAACTCAACACAGTTAAAAAAAAAAACTGAGAAAATAAAAAAAAATTGTCAAAAGGTTGCATTTATTTTCTTATTTGATTGGAACAAATAATTTAAGAGACTAAAACTCACTCACAGAGCAATTTCCTTCAAAAACTAAATAAATTTGATTTAAAAAAATGGTATAGATATCATCCTTAAATATTTAACATTTCTTGAGCCAGAATTATCAATTACGATATAGAAATAAACTAAAAGTTCAAAAAAAGTGTAACAAGTATTTATTTGATTATGCTACAACTTATATTTGTATCAATTCATTGTAATGCAATTTTCTTATTCTCAAGGAAATAGAGATATCATTGTTAATTAAATAATTAATAAAAATAATTCAGCAATTATTGGTGCTAACTTCAAGAAATGTTTAATATTGAGTAAAGTAAACTAATATTTTTAAAATAAATTCATATCATTGAATGAATCTGCAAGTTTTATTAAGTACTGAAATAACTATAACTTATTTGAATTTAGGTCAATCTTTATTGGTTTTAAATTAAAAGAATCTTGTAATTATGTAATGAAACAAGTGTTTCATTCAATTGAATTATCTTATTTTCTTTTTTTATACAAACATCAAAACACAAAGGTATATTATGTGGTAGAGTTTAAATTGTATATTCAACATATTGTTTTAAAATTTATTTTCTTTATTCTAATTAAACTGTCAGTTTGTATTATTATTTTAGTGAATACAAATGTTTTAAGGACAGCCAATGCAACAAATTTCAATAAATTTAATTAAACTTTTATATACATTTAAAATTACGTTCGGTTTAAATTATTAATGAAAAATAATTTCTAGTAAGATATTTAACTTTTTTGATAAATATAGCATGTGTATTTTATATTTTGTTGATATATTTTATTTAAAATGTTATTAGAAAACTTGAAGAAACAGAAATACATGCTATAATTGAAAAGAAAAGAAAATAGTTTTTTTGTAACCTAGATTTCAAGCAGCCATATTGTTAGAAGGTAATATCTAAGTACATATAAAGCTTATTATGTCATTTCTTATTAATATTAAAGAAATTAAACAACATTAATGAATTAAACATCAATAAACTGAGAACACATTCGTACTTACTATTTGAAGTGATTTGAAGATAATATTTTCTTTGAGAAACTAATTTCTGGAATTATCGTGGAATAATTAAAACACTACAGACGCCTAATTTAACTGACTAATGGAGGAGGAGGAGGGGGAGGCCCAATGACTTGCAGATGACGTCATTCAAAGCAATGCCATCTAAAGTATTTCCTATACAGGGTTACCTTTCTTTTTAAATGACTGTTTAATAAGGTCTCTGTAAAAACAAATTGGAGTGGCCTACACTTAAATTTCACTATAAGTAAAAAAAAATCAAACTGGTTTATAAATTAATATTTTCGGCCTCCTCAAACATTTTAAATTCAATCATTAGTCAACTTTTTTTACATTTTATTTAAAAAAATACCTTTTTATTAGTCTAAAAATTTTGAAAATTCTTTTAATTTATTCCTTCTTTAATCAAATGAAGAATGTGCAATTAATATCACTGTCTTAAAGTTCTATCTGTTTATCCAACATAATGACGTCTGAAATCATTGCATCTTATTCTCAAAAACTCACTTTAATTGATTGTTATCATTATTTAAAAAATCAATGAGGAAGAATTTTTTTAATTTTAAGGAAAGAAATTCATTGGAAAAATCAAAATGCTTCATGTGTTTATATTTATATTCAGTAAATAAAACTTCTTGCAAACATAAAATCTACCATAATGCATAATTGCAGCTAAACGGCAATTGTACCGTCTTTTTCCGAAAATAAGACATTGTTTTACTCTATTTTCAGGTCAAAATCCGTGCTAGGGTTTATTCTCGGAAGGGGGCTTCAAGTAAATTAAGTAGATTTACATATTTTTGTTTAATATTTATTTTTATACGGAATTTAAATTTATTCGATTACAGTCATGTCATCTTCTGCAACAACGTCATAAATTATCAAAATTTCGAATTTCGTTCTGATTTTCCTCCAAACCTATTCTTCTGTAGAATCATTGGTCTGAATCTCTCATGTCTTGCAATATAGTTGAAATTAATACTTCTTGTCTAAGTATCCGCCTTCAAACGAACTTTAGAGGTAAACAAGGAATTTCTGGGAATATTTTGTTCCAAAGAATTCTCTGAAATATTACGACAGCAAGATACACCTACTACATTCAACAGCGTTACAAAATAATCTGTGAAAATGGCTTTTGTTCCACTAGCCTGTGGAACTCTTTCACAGTTAATTTGACCTCCTTCTACAATGAAGATTTAAAACAAAGTTTCCACATTTTAAACTTGAAAATATTTCTATTTTGCCTAAAAAATATAAGAAAGATGAAAGAAAAAATGTCGTTATAAATAATTTTTAATTTAAGATGTAGAATGGAAAATAATGGATTATAGAATCAATTGTAGAAGTATAGAATGGAAAAAGGAATTGATCATAGAATTCATTATAGAAAGCTTCTATAGTGCATTTATCGGTTTATTTATATGAAATACATGAAAATCTATTAAACTTACAAAGATATTTGGTTCCTAATAAAGCTTTTAATCAAATTAAGATGATTATTATACAATACGTGTTTTGAAATCTACTAATCAACTTGAATAAGGGATTGTTTAATTAAAAGAGGTCCTATTTAGCTCTCTGCAAAGATACACCAGTGCTGGTGGGGGCGAGAGGGTGAGGAAGAGTTAATAAATGCAATAAAATTATAACTTGCAATGACTCTTGAGCATTAGCAGAAAGCAGCGCTTTATTAATTCAGCCATAATGCAATTATAAATATTGTGTATCTTTCTTATTGTCTTAAACCTTTACTCTGTGGAATTCCAGTTTCAAAAAAAAAAAAACCTTAAACTTTATCAACTGGTGCATTCCAAGTTAATTAAACTACAATTTATGTGTTTTTTTTATAGCATTATTTTGTTTTTCCGAAAATGTAAATAGAAATAAACCTGGGTAGCTTTAATACATATTCTTATTTCACGTTTCTTTCAACTGGATATTCTTTACTTTTATTAAAAAAAAACTGTGGTATACATAATTTTAAATAAATTTAGATGATATTTTTAATAAAATTAAGGTATTATAAGTATCATTATTTGACTAGTGAGGAAAATGTATTAAGTCTTCACCATAAGGAGTTTTTTTTATAGACGTGTTTCAAACACTCAACACATCTGCCCCCAGAAGGGGTGTTCTGTGATTCAATATTGCCAGATAACAAGTGAGTTAACTGCTTTTATAGTTCGTGTATTATTCGAATCATTTGAAAATATTTTATTTGTTTTAACTCTTACGGCTGTACTCTTTAATCTTTGTTGTTGTTCTGAGGTAAAATGGTTTATTATAATATATTATTATAAACCGCCTATTATTACGCATGGGAAACGGTCATGAGTCAACCGTCGCTAGTGATGAATGTATTATATATTAGATATATAAAAAGATTTCACATAAACACGTGAAATAACAATCAATGATCAAACCACAATAAGAAATGGGAAAACAAGACTAAGATCTTTCAACCGTAACAAACAGTCTTCGTCTGAGTCAAAAACCCAACTAGGTATATAATTAGGTATATAATTCTGCATAAATTTATAATATGCATAATTATTTTTATTTGTGATGAATATGCGGTAATATATTAAAATATAAACTACAATTGTGTCAGAATAGCCGATAAATTACAAATGAGTTGATTTACAAACATTTACATTTACACGAATCATAAAGTCTCCGAATATTTACAACAAAAATCATTTGGTTGAATGTTAATTCTTACAATTAAATAAAATTGTTGAATTAACAGGGGAATATAAAAAAGAAAAAAAAAAGTTTGTGAGAATACGCAGAATATAGAAGGTTTGAGAGATAAATATTTTCTTTTACTCTGGTTAGAAGTCATAAATATTTAATTCTAAGGGAAGTAAAACAAGTATCTTTTTTTTTTAAGAAAAAAGCTAAAAATAAAAATCATTTCATAACGTTGCCTGCTATTTAGGTAGCCATTTAAGTAGTCATCTTGTATTCTCAAATTACAAGAAGCACTGCTAAGTGCTACAATATAAGGATCCATTATTCAATTTCTTTTAATATTATTTCAAGTTTTTTTAGAACTAAATAACAATTTGATTGAAAGAAGCTTGAGCCAGATTAACCCTTCTTGAAATAAAACACGACTAAATTTTGGAAAAGCTATATTTATACATTTTTTTTACAATATTCTTTTAAATGTAATTTTCCTGCTCGTTTATTTCATTTTAAAAATGTTGTAGGACGTCTTTTACGAAAATTGACTTTTTAAGTTTTATTTAATATATTTTTTTTGCTTTAAATGAATATGGATAAGTTGAATAAATTAAGGTATGCTGCAACATAAACAAATTTCCAAGGTAATCAAATAGTGATTTCTATACTTATGAAATAATTGTAAAAGCAATAGAATAATTATAACGATGTTCTTATGTCAATATTTAAAAAAAAATCCATAGTCGAAATAACTGATTTAACAATAAATTCCTCTTTGTTACTGTACATACTGAAATGTAATAAATTACCAAATAGTAGTAATAGTAGTGCTAATTGTAAAACAATCATGTTGTAGCCCTGAAGAAGACATAAATATATTTCGAAACGTCGGCAAAAGGACTAGTTTAAAATCAATGGACCTCAACCCTCAAAAAATTACATCATATATATATATATATTGTTTCAAATACTACTATTGCAAATACTGTGTGTATTTGTGTAGACACCGTTCACTTATTTTATTTTAACTTCAATGCATTAGCCTTAATTAATTTTAGTTTGTACCTGAGGATGGCGAATGACAGCCGAAAGCTTGTGTTATTCTTTTAGTTACAGTTATTTCAGTAATTAAAACAGTCTTTTTCAAAATGTGGTTTATTTAAGTGTTTTCGTGGTTCACCTCAAGTTTATTGTGCGTGTTAATGTCTTTCGCTAACCTTCTTTGGAAGCTACCAGAGTCTCACCGCAAAGTGATAAGAAAACTAGAGAGTGCCAACACGAAATTGGTCAATGCAGAAGCTGCTGCTTATTTTAATAACATAAAAAGGTCTTAAGGGAAGTCGTGCTGCCATCGTACACAAATATATATATGTATATATATACACTTTAACACATAGAAAAGAACACAGAAAGACACTACAGAACTCACTTCGATATTTCGACATCCGTCGTATCGGGAAGAAGTGCGAAGTACTCGCGTTGAGAAGCCAACTACTACTGGCCTCCAGAGTAACTCGTGGAACCACCGCAATGTGCTCCCCCAGCGGAGGAGAGGAAAAATAGAAATCCTTCCAATATTTTTTAGAAAACAAGATAAAAAATATATAAAATACGAAAAATAATAATAATAATAAAAAAAAATAAATAATAATAATAAAATAGTAATAATAATAATAATAATAAAATAAAAAATAATTAACGGTACAGGTTGAGACCAGGAGGAGAACGAGCCCAAGGAGGCATATGAATGCCTTTCGGAAGCTCTAAGGGTGACATGGGAATTAGACTCGGGGATTTGTTTGAGGATTTGTACCCTAAACAATCATTGAAAGGGAGGTCATGGGAATTAGCATGGATAGCTATGGGTAGGTCTCTGCGCTGACCAACGGACGCCTGTGATTGTTCATACGCAGGCTCAGCTTGGTTGAAGCCAAGCCAACGTAAAAAGCATCACATCGAGTACACTCCAAACGGTAAACGCAGTTACAGGAAGTGCAAGATGTATCAGAAGGAACAGGATAGGAGTTGTTACTGGAGGGGAAGTAAAGTAAGGACTGGAGTTAATTAGGGGACAGGTTTGGCAGTTACGGCGTTCACATCGCTTCATCCCTCTGCTAGCACAGGGGCTGTTGGAAATATGGGTAAAAATGGATTTCAGGTTGGAAGGTCTACGGTAGGAGAAAGTAGGGGACTGACTGAAAATAGGAGAAGTAGACGAAAAGAAAAAGTATAGGAAAGAACTCCCTAAAACACGCCGAGCCTGTGGGGCCTGGGAAAAAAGTAGAAATGAAGGGAGTAGTAATTCTACGATTTAGCTAAAGGGATTAGAATTCTACTCCCTTATTTTACTTTTTTCCCAGGCTCCCCAGGCTCGGCGCTGTTTTAGGAGTTCTTTCCTATACTTTCTTCTTCTTCGTCTACTTCTCCTATTTTCAGTCAGTCCCCTACTTTCTCCTACCGTAGACCTTCCAACCTGAAATCCATTTTTACCATATTTCAACAGCCCTGTGCTAGCAGAGGGATGAAGCGATGTGAACGCCGTAACTGCCAAACCTGTCCCCTAATTAACTCCAGTCCTTTACTTTTTCCCCTCTCAGTAACGACTCCTATCCTGTTCCTTCTGATACATCTTGCACTTCCTGTAACTGCGTTTTACCGTTTGGAGTGTACTCGATGTGATGCTTTTTCGTTGGCTTGGCTTCAACCAAGCTGAGCCTGCGTATGAACAATCACAGGGCGTCCGTTGGTCAGCGCAGAGACCTACCCATAGCTATCCATGTAATTCCTATGACCTCCCTTTCAATGATTGTTTCAGGGTACAAATCCTCGAACAAAAA
>JAPFBL010001604.1:0-32748 GCA_026182355.1 Hermatobates lingyangjiaoensis | reverse complement strand
TTAGTGGTGGGAGGGGGGGGGGGGCTTTAATCTATTAAAATAAGGCTGGCAGGACGCAAGCGGGCGGCGCTACTTAACACAATTACCTGGTGACAGTTACAGGCCGACAACTCAACCACTCGCCTACAACCTTTCGCCTATTAGTGGTGGGAGGGGGGGGGGGGGGCTTTAATCTATTAAAATAAGGCTGGCAGGACGCAAGCGGGCGGCGCTACTTAACACAATTACCTGGTGACAGTTACAGGCCGACAACTCAACCACTCGCCTACAACCTTTCGCCTATTAGTGGTGGGAGGGGGGGGGGGCTTTAATCTATTAAAATAAGGCTGGCAGGACGCAAGCGGGCGGCGCTACTTAACACAATTACCTGGTGACAGTTACAGGCCGACAACTCAACCACTCGCCTACAACCTTTCGCCTATTAGTGGTGGGAGGGGGGGGGGGCTTTAATCTATTAAAATAAGGCTGGCAGGACGCAAGCGGGCGGCGCTACTTAACACAATTACCTGGTGACAGTTACAGGCCGACAACTCAACCACTCGCCTACAACCTTTCGCCTATTAGTGGTGGGAGGGGGGGGGGCTTTAATCTATTAAAATAAGGCTGGCAGGACGCAAGCGGGCGGCGCTACTTAACACAATTACCTGGTGACAGTTACAGGCCGACAACTCAACCACTCGCCTACAACCTTTCGCCTATTAGTGGTGGGAGGGGGGGGGGGGGCTTTAATCTATTAAAATAAGGCTGGCAGGACGCAAGCGGGCGGCGCTACTTAACACAATTACCTGGTGACAGTTACAGGCCGACAACTCAACCACTCGCCTACAACCTTTCGCCTATTAGTGGTGGGAGGGGGGGGGGGGGCTTTAATCTATTAAAATAAGGCTGGCAGGACGCAAGCGGGCGGCGCTACTTAACACAATTACCTGGTGACAGTTACAGGCCGACAACTCAACCACTCGCCTCCAACCTTTCGCCTATTAGTGGTGGGAGGGGGGGGGGGGCTTTAATCTATTAAAATAAGGCTGGCAGGACGCAAGCGGGCGGCGCTACTTAACACAATTACCTGGTGACAGTTACAGGCCGACAACTCAACCACTCGCCTACAACCTTTCGCCTATTAGTGGTGGGAGGGGGGGGGGGGCTTTAATCTATTAAAATAAGGCTGGCAGGACGCAAGCGGGCGGCGCTACTTAACACAATTACCTGGTGACAGTTACAGGCCGACAACTCAACCACTCGCCTACAACCTTTCGCCTATTGCGGGGGGGGGGGGGGGGGCTTGCACTCATAAATACCCAACCCATAGCCCTCGGCCCAGAAAACTGGGCGACTCTAAAAAATCACACAAAACTAACAAAAATAGATTTCCTGCAGCTATTAGAACTTTGCACTGAGAGGGGATATTTCCAATATAAAGAAAAAACTTATGAGATGATTGACGGAGTAGCAATGGGCAGTCCCATTGCTCCCATACTGGCTGATCTGGTAATGAATAAAACTCTAGACCAGGCCATACAATTACTACCGTTCCAATTACCCTTTATTTACAAATTTGTCGATGACATTTATCTGACTATACCACAAGGGAGCCAAGATATAATAATAGAAAATTTCAATAGTGTTCATAATAAATTAAAATTTACAATAGAAATGGAAAGCATTGGAAAAATCCTGTTCTGAGATATGTTAACAATACACAATGCAGATGGCACCATTAGCGTAGATTGGTGGAGGAAACCCCATAAAAGTGACAGGTATCTGAATTACAAATCACACCACCCTATTAATCATAAAATAAACACAGCTATCGCGTTAAAACATAGAGCCCTCAACCTCAGTTACCCCAAATTCCATAGTAAAAATATAACCCTAGTAAAATCCATATTGGTTAATAATAATTTTCCTAAAGGTCTAATAAATGAATTATTACACACAGTTGCAACACACACACACATCATAATGATAATGGGGACCACAGGCAACGAAATAACAATATAACAACAATTTCAAACAGTCGCACTGACATAAACACAATGGACATACAGATAACACAGCCAGACTCTCACAACATTAACATGAACCCAGGAACAAACAATATAAAATACATCAGTCTTACGTATGTAAAAGGCCTCTCGGAAAGATTGAAAAAAACGTTAAAAGACACTATACATTGCAAAATTGCACACAAAAACAACAAAACACTAAATAGTTTAGTTTTCTCTAAACTTAAATCTAAAACCTCTACATTGCATAACAGTAATATAGTCAAATTAACTGCAACGACTGTGATACAAAATATATAGGGCAAACCAGCCAATACTTAGCAAACAGGATTTCACAGCATAAATCAGACATTACAGGACAAAAAATAACATGCGCCCTAGCTAAACATGCCAACACACAAAAACATAACTTTGACTTTCATAACCCACTTATAATAGACAAAGAAAAACACACCCAAAAGAGACTAGAAAGGAAATAATACACATAGGACAAACGAGAAACACTTGCAACTCTAGAACAGACATAGAAAAATTTAGCCAAACTTACACAAACATTTTTACACAATACAAGAAAACAAACCATAGGGACTAACAAATGAAGATTAGGCAACCCAGTAAAAAAAAAAAAAAAAAAAAATATGAAAAAAAATACTGTGTACTCAAACAAGCAAAACAGAACAAACCGTAAAGAAACCTCCCAAAAACAAATAGTAACCATCATGAAACAATAAGAATGCTGCAACATAAACAGATTTCCAAGGTAATCAAATAGAGATCTCTATACTTATGCAATAATTCTAAAGCAATAGAATAATTATAACAATATCCTTATGTTAATGTATAACAAAATAATCCATAGTCGTAATAACTGATTTATCAATAAATTCCTCTTTGGTACTGTACATATTAAAATGTAATACATTACCTAATAGTAGTAATAGTAGTGCTAATTGTAAAACAATCATGTTGTAGCCCTGAAGATGACATAAATATGTGTCGAAACGTCGGCAAAAGGACTAGTTTTAATCATTGGACCTCAAACCTCAAAAAAAATTACATCATATAAATATTGCGTCAAGAAAACAAATCATGATGTATATATATATATATATATACAAGTTTTGTTAAAACTTATGCCTATTTCCAATTTCACTCTTTTTCGGGTTAATTTTTCCATTCTTCTGAGTTCTGGCTTCCAAGAGTCCGGGACTAGATATATCAGTTCTCCATAATTTTTATTTTTGTACACCAACATGTTTCGGTCCACATCGACCATTTTCAAGGTTATTTTTACACAATTAAACTATACATACTAAATAACAATAAAAACTTAACATTGATACTGATCTATTAAAATACATTACTAAATAAACACGCAAGGTTAACAGTCATAATCATTGGAAGGTTGTAACAGGTTTCCGCAGGGTGAGGTTTCCCCAGGATTCTGGTTACCTTCCTACAGCCGTGAAGGCTGTTACAAACCTGTTACAACCTTCCAATGATTATGACTGTTAACCTTGCGTGTTTATTTAGTAATGTATTTTAATAGATCAGTATCAATGTTAAGTTTTTATTGTTATTTAGTATGTATAGTTTAATTGTGTAAAAATAACCTTGAAAATGGTCGATGTGGACCGAAACATGTTGGTGTACAAAAATAAAAATTATGGAGAACTGATATATCTAGTCCCGGACTCTTGGAAGCCAGAACTCAGAAGAATGGAAAAATTAACCCGAAAAAGAGTGAAATTGGAAATAGGCATAAGTTTTAACAAAACTTGTATAGATGAAGGCCTGCTCCCCAAATACACTAATATATATATATATATATATATATATATATATAAACTATATACAAAAAAACAACACACAGAAATGAAACAAAGAATCACTGCCATCTTCCTAATGATGAGGCCATCGAAAATAGCACTGAGTTTCTGTTTCATTTCTGTGTGTTGTTTTTTGCGATTGTAGTTTATTTAGTTTGCGGAACAGTTTATTTAATTATATATATACACATATATATATATATATAGTTCAATGTACATAAAGAAACATAGAGAAATTAAAAGCACACACTTACAGTCTCTAATTTTCGGTTGAACAGTCCATTTTGTATTTGTCCATTTCGGATCGTATTTTCATCAAAAAAGGTATATATATATATCAGAGGTGTTTTTTCTTAAATTTTTTTTTTAATTGTCATATTTTTTTATTTTATTAATCTGTTGATTTTCTGTTTGAAATTTTAATATTGAACTGTACTACATTTGTAAAATATTATACAGATTTATTTAGAAACACAGTAAATCGATTGCCAGAGAGTATAATAACAAGTAAATACGAAGCTTTAATATAAAGAAATTTATTAGCCGCTTTCTTTGAAAGAGGTGTAAGTCCATTTTGACAAAAAATTAGGGAAGGATAAAAATGAATACAATTTACTATGGACTTTCCATTCGGAAAAAACGTTAACCGAAAACTCTGTTAAAATAGTCATTGAAATTTAAAATATTTTTAGGAATAAGTTTATAAATATTTTTTATAACTATATAAAAAAAATTGTTATAACTTATAAAAAAAAATTTAAGAAAAAACACCTCTGATATATATATAATATATATATATATATATATATATATATATATATACCTTTTTTGATGAAAATACGATCCGAAATGGACAAATACAAAATGGACTGTTCAACCGAAAATTAGAGACTGTAAGTGTGTGCTTTTAATTTCTCTATGTTTCTAAATAATTATAACTATAAATAATTTTTATAGTAACCAAATTTTTTGTTACAATTGCCTCACACCACTTTCAAAGGAAACGACTTATAAAAGTTATCGAAAATTCGTTAATTTAATACAAAGTTAGATAGATAAATTTGTCAGTCAAATGCTTAATTTTGGCATAGTTTGAGAACTTTGTGAACAAGTTAACAGGACTGGAGTAGGAGGAGATTAAATTGGCTAGTCTTTAATTAAGCCATACATGTGAGCAGGCTTGCATTACGTTTTCTAGCGGCATAAACAAACCTTCCGTTGCTTTTACTTTGTGCATAAAACACAATGACATTATCTCACAAAGAAAACACCTAAACAAAGGGTATAGTGAACTTGATAGGATACTACTGTTTACACATAAAACCCAAGACAAAGAATCCAGCATGTGCATAAAACACAATGACATTATCTCACAAAGAAAACACCTAATCAAAGGGTATAGTGAACTTGATAGGATACTACTGTTTATACATAGAACCCAAGACAAAGAATCCAGCATGTGCATAAAACACAATGACATTATCCCACAAAACGTCGTATATAATTTGTATGTATTGTTAATTTGTTTGTTATGGTTAAAACTTGTTTAGTGGAAAAACCGGATGTTAGGAATAAATCTTTTGGTGAATTATTTTTTATTTTACCAGAAAGGTGGAAATCCATAGTCAGAAAAACTTAAAAAATTAACCCGAAAAAGAACAAAAGTTAAAGTTGGCATAACTTTAATAAAACACAAACACACACACACACACACACACACATATATATATATATATATATATATATATATATATATATATATATATATATAACAGATTCAATAATATATCGACCGTTTTGATAGAATAGGTGTGTTCTCTAATCGGGGTTCGGTCAATTTTCCAGGATAAAAAATCAAACTCTCGTTGCCAACGTTTCGGTTTTATTTAAAACCTTTTTCATAGGCCTACAAACAAAGGATAATAAGAAATCACATATCAACATCAAACATATACACAATATGAAAATGGATTGTTACAACTCATGAATATTACAAGCAGAAATATTTCAGAGATACTATTTGTCTGTCTATACTTTTGTGTGTCTATACTTTTGTCTGTCTTTGTGTCTTTTGTGTCTGTCATTGTAACTTTTGTGTCTGTCTTTGTGTCTTTTGTGTCTGTCTTTGTGTCTTTTGTGTCTGTCTTTGTGTCTTTTGTGTCTGTCTTTGTGTCTTTTGTGTCTGTCTTTGTGTCTTTTGTGTCTGTCTTTGTGTCTTTTGTGTCTGTCTTTGTGTCTTTTGTGTCTGTCTTTGTGTCTTTTGTGTCTGTCTTTGTGTCTTTTGTGTCTGTGTTTGTGTCTTTTGTGTCTGTCTTTGTGTCTTTTGTGTCTGTCTTTGTGTCTTTTGTGTCTGTCTTTGTGTCTTTTGTGTCTGTCTTTGTGTCTTTTGTGTCTGTCTTTGTGTCTTTTGTGTCTGTCTTTGTGTCTTTTGTGTCTGTCTTTGTGTCTTTTGTGTCTGTCTTTGTGTCTTTTGTTTCTGTCTTTGTGTCTTTTGTGTCTGTCTTTGTGTCTTTTGTGTCTGTCTTTGTGTCTTTTGTGTCTGTCTTTGTGTCTTTTGTGTCTGTCTTTGTGTCTTTTGTGTCTGTCTTTGTGTCTTTTGTGTCTGTCTTTGTGTCTTTTGTGTCTGTCTTTGTGTCTTTTGTGTCTGTCTTTGTGTCTTTTGTGTCTGTATCTCTGAAATATTTCTGCTTGTAATATTCATGAGTTGTAACAATCCATTTTCATATTGTGTATATGTTTGATGTTGATATGTGATTTCTTATTATCCTTTGTTTGTAGGCCTATGAAAAAGGTTTTAAATAAAACCGAAACGTTGGCAACGAGAGTTTGATTTTTTATCCTGGAAAATTGACCGAACCCCGATTAGAGAACACACCTATTCTATATATATATATATATATAAATAAATATAACAGATTCAATAATATATCGACCGTCTGATATAATAGGTGTGTTCTCTAATCGGGGTTCGGTCAATTTTCCAGGACAAAAAATTAAACACTCGTTGCCAACGTTTCGGTTTTATTTAAAACCTTTTTAATAGGCAGAAGTAAGAATTTTTTAACTAAGAAAATGAAATTTACATTATTTAAAGGAACAACAATATTAACCGGACAAAACCTTCGACTAGACTGAAGTCGAAGTCTAGACAGTAGACAGTCTAGTCGAAGGTTTTGTCCGGTTAACATTGTTGTTCCTTTAAATAATGTAAATTTCATTTTATAGTTAAAAAATTCTTACTTCTGTCTATGAAAAAGGTTTTAAATAAAACCGAAACATTGGCAACGAGTGTTTAATTTTTTATCCTGGAAAATTGACCGAACCCCGATTAGAGAACACACCTATATATATATATATATATATATATATATATTATATATATATATCAATGATCAAACCACAATGTGAAATTGGAAATCAAGACTAAGATCTTTCAACCGTAACAAGTGGTTTCCTGAGAGTCAAAAAACCAACTCTACCAGTGTGTTTAGGTGAAATCGTTAAATATATATATATATATATATATATATATATATATATATATATATATATATTATAAATGAATTGATTGATACTGTTTTCCAATAGTTCAATCATAACTATATTTGCGAGAACTGGTGAAATTGGTGATCCCATTGGTAATCCATATTTTTGTTTATAAAACAGTATCAACAGTATAAAACAGTATCAATAAATTAGGTACGAAGGTGAAATTTATTAAATTATATGTGGACGATTTGTTTTTAATTATTGAAAAGGGAGAAGAAGAGAATGTATTAAATATATTTAATTCTTTTCATAATCGTCTACAATTCACTTGTGAAGTAGAGAAAGATGGAAATCTGCCATTCTTAGATGTGAAAGTTATAAGAGGTGAAAATGGCAATATCTTAACGGATTGGTTTAAAAAACCTACCAGTGCTGCAAGAATCCTGAACTACCATTCTTCTCATGCTATAAACCAAAAATTAAATTGCGTCCAAAATTTGGTTAAAAAAGTTATTGAAATAAGTAGTCCATGTTTTCTAAATGAAAATAAGAAAAGGGTGAAATTATTGTTACAGAAAAATTGTTATCCGAAGAACTTAGTTGAACGATATTGGTTAAGATATTTAAGACAGCAACCAGCACATTCAAATGAAGATCATGCTGAACTGGAAGTTATAAATAGGAAGTATTTCAAATTTCCTTATGTTGAGGGCTTATCACAATCAATTAGAAAAGTGTTCAAACGAAACGTACCTGAAGTTACACTGGCATTTTATAATAAAAGAAAAAATAAATCTTTATTTTCAAATTTGAAAGAAAAAATACCGAAGGAGTTACAAAGTAACCTCATTTATGCCATCAAATGTAAAGACTGTGACTAGTGTTACTATGGTGAAACTAGTCGTTTTCTCAAAGAAAGGTTGTACCAACATAATTATTCCATAAGAACAAATAAAAGTAACGTAACAGCCTTAGCTGGGCATGCAATAAACGAAGGTCACACGTTCGATTTTGAAGATACAACTATAATAGAAAAAGAAAAAGATGAGCAAAGAAGGAAGACACTTGAGATGTTATATATTAAAAAGGATCTAAGTTCGATTAATCATAGAAGTGATATTACTAATTTAAGTAATATTTATTCTGGAGTGTTGTGCTGAGGTTTAGTGAAATTTGATTTATTTAGTTCCCTTGAGTGAACAGTGTTGAGGTTATTTGTAATGTTATCTTATTAGTCTAGTCGAAGGTTTTGTCCGGCTAACATTGTTGTTCCTTTAAATAATGTAAATTTCATTTTCTTAGTTAAAAAATTCTTACTTCTGTAAGTAATATTGTTTTATGTATCTCTGAAATATTTCTGCTTGTAATATTCATGAGTTGTAACAATCCATTTTCATATTGTGTATATGTTTGATGTTGATATGTGATTTCTTATTATCCTTTGTTTGTAGGCCTATGAAAAAGGTTTTAAATAAAACCGAAACGTTGGCAACGAGAGTTTGATTTTTTATCCTGGAAAATTGACCGAACCCCGATTAGAGAACACACCTATTCTATCAAACGGTCGATATATTATTGAATCTGTTATATATATATATATATATATTATATTAGAAGAATGCAATTTTATCTATATGTACTATTATCTATTGGAGTTATATAGAAGATGATAAAACAAAAGTAGAATTATTCTAGTGTTTGAGATTACTTAATGTTAATTCTTTTAAAATTAAAAGGAAGAGATAAAAAGAGTTTTATAAATCAATCAGAGAAGAGTAATGAAAGAAAAGAGGTTTCCAATCAGACGGATCTCTAATCCTTTCCTAAGGGAGAGCGGTGGTGTGGTGGTGTGGAGGGGGGGGGGGGGTCAACTATCAGGGAAGGGAAAGGGGTTTGATTTCGCTTAAATCAATGCCTTCTTAAAGAAAACAACCTCCTTTTCAACTTTATCTATAAACGGACCTGCTTTAACCAAAAACGCTCAGCAATCAATTCATTTATAATTATATATATTTAACGATTTCACCTAAACACACTGGTAGAGTTGGTTTTTTGACTCTCAGGAAACCACTTGTTACAGTTGAAAGATCTTAGTCTTGAATTCCAAGAAGAAGGAAAAGTGTTTACTAGTAAGTTGTGGTCAAGAAAACAATACCTTATAATAATAATAATAATAAATAATATATCTAGTGCGATACGTGCGGTTAGAAATAAACTCCTTCATAACAGGGTATTCTTGTGAGAAAAATACAGACCGAAAGCTTATGACTAATCCTATGGCAGCCTAGCACTCACTTGCCCAGAAGTCAAAACTAAATCAGGACTGTAGTAGAACGAAACTTACACGGAACGCCATTGATTCTAATATAAGAGTGTATTAAATTCAATATAATGATAACATTTTACATTATAATTCAGAAATATCTAAAGAGAGGTCTAAAATAATCCAGAAAATAATTTATAAACGAAATTTGCCAGAAATAATCTAGATCTAGATTTAAATAATCTATGTTGGCAGACTTGCATTGATGTAGCAGTCTTATAATAAGAATGCAAAGAAAAAGATAACTTTAATGTATCACAAAATTATAAAAAAAATTGAAAAACCTGACTTAAGTATAGCGGCAGTCAATATAATTTAAAATTTTAATGTTGGTATCATTATATACGGTCAAACATCAAATAGAAACATGACTTGACAATTACCTTGAACTTTCACTTTGACCTTCTTCACTGTCAGTATTCAGGTTCTTTCTTTGCTTCACTTGCATTCGTTCTATTACGATCACTATGGGACGATTCGTCGTATCTCGAACAAAAATTTCTAAAAAGGAAAGAAATTGGTTATATTAGTGGATTATTAGAAAATAAGAGGTGAAAACAATTAATGTACAATCATTGTTTAAAAGAAATAAAATTTCAGAAGTTATTCTGACTGGAGTCAGGGTAGTCCAGTGGCTTGTCTGCTTCACTGTAGAGTCGTAGATCTGGGGTTCAATACCAGCCCTGTTCTTCAATTTATTCATTGAGAGGTGAATAAAAATTTTGAGATGTCGGTCCCGAGCCTTTATGATGTCAGATACTCGTTAAAGATTTCATACTCCAAGTTAGGTTAGGTTTGATTGCAGTGGTTGTCTCAAAAGATAACACACATAGGCGGAACATTGGCCCTTTGTGACACAACACAATGAAGTCTCATTGTACATTGGCAGTCATAAACTTGGACGAACTGAAGTATATTTAGGGTAGGAATCTTTAACGAGTACCTGGCATCGTACAGGCTTGGGACCAACAGCTTAACGTCCTCTCCGAGAAGCGACGTACTCAGATTTATTCACCTCTTTCGTGAAAACAATTAAGAGCCAGATGGGTATCGAACCCAGGATCTACAAGTCCAGAGACGAGCACATTGCAGTGGGCTACTAAGGTCCCAACTAGATCATAAACTATTTCCTATTTTCACCAACATCAAATTAAACTTTAAATGCTGACGTTTCAATTTTAATTGAAAATCTTTTTCACAGTCCTACGAAACAGAATAATAAGACATTATCATATAAAAAACCAACATACGAACTAAATCAAAAGATTAATATTATTAGTAAAATATAGTCTTCCTCCATACATTGTTGTTCTCTGACCGGTTTCGGGCGTCACCCAACTTCAAAAAAAAAAACAACAGTATACGAGGTAAGACGGTATTCTTTACTAATAATATTGATCATACTAAACTCAGTGGCATTAGTTAGAATCATAAATCAAAATAATTAGACATATCATTTGTAATCATGTATTTTAAAAATAAAATTAGACCAATTTCTAGAAAAATATTTAAACAAACATTCAAAAGATGGAATATAGGAAAATGACAAGAACGATTGCATATTACATTCTTGAAATATATCGCAGAATCTCATCCTCAATGGTCAGTGCGTCGCCTAATGGCAGAACAGCCAAAGGTAGGGGTTGACTAACAAGAACTAACGTAACCTAAATAAACATTGAACATTAAATTATACTCAGGTAGACAGAATATTCTACATGAATGTATTATTCAGACCAAATATATTCTCTTTATTATGTGAATATATATGATCAAACTACAAAACAGAATGGGAAAACAAGACTAACATTAGTCTTCGTCAGTCAAAAACCCAACTACACATATATATATATAGTGTGTACATACTTTAATGTACATAAAGAATCATAGAGAATTTAAAAGCACACACTTACAGTCTCTAATTTTCGGTTGAACCTTCTTCAGGAGAGATAAGGAGAACACTTGGTTTCCCTCTCTTATCTCTCCTGAAGACGGTTCAACCAAAAATTAGAGACTGTAAGTGAGTGCTTTTAATTTCTCTATGTTTCATTATGTACAATGAACTGTATTTGTCCATTTAGGATATCATATTTTCATCGAAAAGTATATATATATAATATATATATATATATACAGCAGTAGTATATACAGTTTATATATATACAGTAGGAGTTTGCTTCTCAACGCGAGTACTTCGCACTTCTTCCCGATGACGACGGATGTCGAAACATCGATACTATATATTATAGAACATACTATAATACTATACTATACTATAGAACAGAGTATAGTATACTATAGAACTGTATACTATACTATAGAACAGAGGTTCCCAAAATGGGTTCCGCGGATTCAGGGGTTTCTTAACGGACTGTCTGGGGTTCTGTGAAAAACATTTAGTAAAAACATTTCTCTAAAATTTTTTTTTTGGGTTTCGATTTATTCTATATTTCTTGTAAAACATAAAACCAAATAATTTTTATATCTACATATACCCATAAGTAGAAGTGGCCAAAATGTTATTCATATGTAGGATGAATAACTAGTCAGTTTTTGAAAATATCTGTTTTCCGAATATCCTGCTATTGCAAAAATAGCACTTCACACATTACTGCCATTTCCCACTACCCACTTATGTGAAACTGGATTTTTCCTTTAAACTGCAATAGAAACCAAATACCGTAGTAGACAATGCTGAGGCTAACATGAGAATCAAACTCTCAACTATAAAACAAAAAATCTGGAGTGGCCTACACACTACTTTACTATAAGTAACTCAATGTCAAATTTCTTGAGTATATAAAACATAACGTATCATTTAAGCATAACATAAATATCTAAATGGGATATAATTATTAGCATTGCATTCGTGAGGTAGTACAGATAGTGATTGAAGGACATATCAATTTATAAGCTTATTTTTGTACATCACAAATAATTTATTAATTGCAAATAATTTCATTAGTATAACTACAGCAGTAATATCATTTTTGAAAAACCAATGTGAACATTTCTTGAAACGAAATATTATCCTACAAGAGAACATGGCTATTGTTCAAATAGCCAGTAGATTTCTTACATCGTTTACTTAACATCCTTCTACATTGAATATTAATGTAAAATTTTCAAATTTAAAACAGTAAAATACCCTTTTTTTCTCTGAAAAACATCTTAAACAGCGAGGATAATGTTGTTTTAAGGTGATTTGTTAATTAAAGATGTACGATAATTACAGTTATTAATCTCTAAACGAAAGATTTATATTTTGAATTATTTTTTACATTTTTGGTTTTTAACAGAATTACTATACTGGGAATTTTATGGCTTCTTAGTATTTAACAAGATTATTTTCCTTCCCCTTTGTCAAATAACATATATATACGATTTTTTTTTTAATGAGTGTTATCATTTACCTGCACAATATTATTCCTCTTACATCTCTTATAAGTCAATAATATATTTTCATTTTTCCATTAGAAACATCAATTTTATCTCAGTGGATTCGCTCAAAAAATTTCTAAGTCAATGTAAACAATGTAAAAAAATACAAAAAATTCGACAAGTATAGCAGGTGATCTCTTAGTCTAGGATAAACAAAGAGTTTTTATATCGTTATTGCTCTTTTCCGTAATTGAAACTTGATGATTTTTTTTATGAATTGCTAATTTTTTGTTCCATTTTTGGTCAAATTTTCATAATTTTTTAAAGAGCCGTTTAGCGTCAAAAAAACATTTTCTGAAAACACAAATCGTAGTCTAACGCCCCTTTAGCGAATGTAATTTTAGAAAAAAATATCTCAACTCATTGTCCATATAATGTTCTATTTATAGGCATACTTTCATTCTTGTCCGTCAAACAGTATGGCTTGTATCGCTCTCACAAGGTTTGAGATTGATTTACAAGTCAAAATTTGTACATTTTATTGAAAAAAAAATATTTCCTGTTGATATAAAATTTTGAATATATTTTTCGTTTGTTCCATTTGTAACCTCAAAGATAATGTCAAAATCTCAAAACTCTAGGGTTATTAGTTTAGGAGAAATAAATGTTTGAAAAAAAACGGTTTTTGGCAAAAAAAGTGACTTTCCCATCATGCATAATTCTTCCCAAACAATAGGGATCTTCGTCTAAATGGGGCCCATTTTTGTGTAAAATATCAACTTGATCCATCAAAGATTCTGGACCGTAGCGGGTAACAAGCAATGCTAACACACGCACACCACCCACACACACACACACAGACATCATCGTAAAAACTTCATAAAACGACTTCTGGGACCTCAAAACATGTAATTCCGTCAAAATCTCGAGATCGAATTTTTACGATCACTATACTTTACTTATAGTAAAGTAAAAATGATTACAAAACAAAATCTGTATTAAAATTGCAAGTAATTCTGTTTTATGTGTGAAAAATGTGAAAATTAAAATCTTTTACTTTTCGATTGTTTTTAACATACATACTATTTATAAAAGCATATGAAAATATTTATATTATGATTGTAAAAATCATTAGAATCTGGGATCCTGGAAAGTTACTCGAACCAAAAGGGTTCCGCTTGAAAAAAGTTTGAAGATTCTGGTATAAATAAACTACATGAAATTTTAAATTAATATTAAGGAAAACTAACATTAAAACAGAAAATAATTATTTGTTTGTGCATACCTTTACTTATCTTTGAAAAGTTTCCTCCTGTTTTGTTTTAGCTCCTAAGTCTTATCGATTCTGATAAAACCGATCTTTCAGAATGCATCTGCTTCTCTATACCCAGTAGAGATAAGATATCCTGCCTGCACTTGTTTTTATAGTTGTTCTAATGGGATTTTTTTTTATCTACTTCAACTAAAAAATAAACAGTCAGCTTTACAATTTGTTAACATTAAAGTTAAAAATGTATAAAAAGTCAATATCTACATGTTAGGAAAACTATTAAGTCTCCAGACAAAAAAATCTGGAGTGGCCTACACTCAACTTTACTATAAGTAACTCAATGTCAAATTTCTTGAGTATATAAAACATAACGTATCATTTAAGCATAATATAAATATCTAAATGGGATATAATTATTAGCATTGCATTCGTGAGGTAGTACAGATAGTGATTGAAGGACATATCAATTTATAAGCTTATTTTTGTACATCACAAATAATTTATTATTTGCAAATAATTTCATTAGTATAACTACAGCAGTAATATCATTTTTGAAAAACCAATGTGAACATTTCTTGAAACGAAATATTATCCTACAAGAGAACATGGCTATTGTTCAAATAGCCAGTAGATTTCTTACATCGTACTTAACATCCTTCTACATTGAATATTAATGCAAAACTTTCAAATTTAAAACAGTAAAATACCCTTTTTTTCTCTGAAAAACATCTTAAACAGCGAAGAAAATGTTGTTTTAAGGTGATTTGTTAATTAAAGATGTACGATAATTACAGTTATTAATCTCTAAACGAAAGATTTATATTTTGAATTATCTTTACATTTTTGGTTTTTAACAGAATTATTATACTGGAATTTTATGGCTTCTTAGTATTTAATAAGATCATTTTCCTTCCCCTTTGTCAAATAACATATATACGATTTTTTTTTTTAATGAGTGTTATCATTTACCTGCACAATATTATTCCTCTTACATCTCTTATAAGTCAATAATATATTTTCATTTTCCATAAAACATCAATTTTATCTCAGTGGATTCGCTCAAAAAATTTCTAAGTCAATGTAAACAATGTAAAAAATATACAAAAAATTCGACAAGTATAGCAGGTGATCTCTTAGTCTAGGATAAACAAAGAGTTTTTATATCGTTATTGCTCTTTTCCGTAATGAAACTTCATGATTTTTTTTTATGAATTGCTAATTTTTTGTTCCATTTTTGTCAAATTTCATAATTTTTTAAGAGCCGTTTAGCGTCAAAAAAACATTTTCTGAAAACACAAATCGTACTCTAACGCCCCTTTAGCGAATGTAATTTTAGAAAAAAATATCTCAACTCATTGTCCATATAATGTTCTATTATAAAGGCATTTCATTCTTGTCCGTCAAACAGTATGGCTTGTATCGCTCTCACAAGTTTGAGATTGATTTAAAGTCAAAATTTGTACATTTTATTGAAAAAAAATATTTCCTGTTGATAAAATTTTGAATATATTTTCGTTTGTTCCATTTGTAACCTCAAAGATAATGTCAAAATCTCAAAACTCTAGGTTATTAGTTTAGGAGAAATAAATGTTTAAAAAAAACGGTTTTTGGCAAAAAAAGTGACTTTCCCATCATGCATAATCTTCCAAACAATAGGGATCTTCGTCTAAATGGGGCCCATTTTTGTGTAAAATATCAACTTGATCATCAAAGATTCTGGACCGTAGCGTGGTAACAACAATGCTAACACACGCACCCACCCACACCCACACACAGACATCATCGTAAAAACTTCATAAAACGACTTCTGCCTCAAAACATGTAATTCCGTCAAAATCTCGAGATCGAATTTTTTCACGATCACTATACTTACTTATAGTAAAGTAAAAATGATTACAAAACAAAATCTGTATTAAAATTGCAAGTAATTCTGTTTTATGTGAACAATTTGAAAATTAAAACTTTTACTTTCGATTGTTTTTAACATACTACTATTTATAACAGCATATGAAATCATATTGATTGATAAAATCAATAGAATCTGGAATGAGCCCCTTCTAGTGTAGAATATCTATGATTTATAAATGGGTTTGGAATGAAACTGAGCCAGACTTGAAATGAGCCCATTGTATTAAGGTTTGTTCATGATTTATAAATGGGAGCCGAATCAAAAATGAGCCACACTGGTAATTCACAACTTGTCATATATATGACATTTTACAAGGCTAAATGGCGTTTGAATAGCCTATCCCACTACAGTAAGTTTACGAAGATAAAAAAAAAAATTTAACTTAGCTATATGTCATTGAACCTCTTCCAATATTACACGAATGATACATTATAAGGGGCCAAATGGGTGACAAATCAAAAATGAGCCACACTTATACTCATCTCCGTGTATAGTTGCTTCCTCATGGTTTTCAAATAGGTGAGGAATCATAAATGAGCGAAATTTGTAAAACATTTTTATAAGATGATGAGAACATGGCTTTTTATAAATGAGTGCCGAGTCAAAAATGAGCCAAATTTGGAATAATTTTTTGTAATATGACTAGAACATGACTTTTTAAATGCATGACTTATAAAAATAGGACACCCATGAAATGAGTCCCTTCATATAAGGTTTGTTCTTAATTTATAAATGGGAGCCGAATCAAAAATGAGCCACACTTGTAATTCACTACTTGTAAAGTAGTTCACTTATGGTCTTTTTATAAATATTTTCATGCACTCTCATAAAGTCTAAAAGACGTCTATATAGCCTATCCCAAAATAGTAAATCTTAGAAAAAAAATCTGGAGTGGCCTACACTCTACTTTACTATAAGTAACTTAATGTCAAATTTCTTGAGTATACAAAACATAACTTCTCATTTAAGCATAACGTAAACATCTAAATGGGATATAATTATTAGCCTGTCATTCCTGAGGTAGTACAAATAGTGATTGAAGGACATATCAATTTATAAGCTTATTTTTGTACATCACAAATAATTTATTATTTGCAAATAATTTCATTAGTATAACTACAGCAGTAATAACATTTTTGAAAAACCAAAGTGAACATTTCTTGAAACGAAATAGTATCCTACAAGAGAACATGGCTATTGTTCAAATAGCCAGTTGATTTCTTACATCGTTTACTTAACATCCTTCTACATTGAATATTAATGTAAAATTTTCAAATTTAAAACAGTAAAATACCCTTTTTTTCTCTGAAAAACATCTTAAACAGCGAAGAAAATGTTGTTTTAAGGTGATTTGTTAATTAAAGATGTACGATAATTACAGTTATTAATCTCTAAACGAAAGATTTCAATTTTGAGTATCTTTTCCATTTTTGGTGTTTACAGAATTATTATACTGAGAATTTTATGGCTTCTTAGTATTTAATTAGATCATTTTCCTTCCCCTTTGTCAAATAACATATATACGAATTTTTTTTTAATGAGTGTTATCATTTACCTGCACAATATTATTCCTCTTACATCTCTTATAAGTCAATAATATATTTTCATTTTTCCATTAGAAACATCAATTTTATCTCAGTGGATTCGCTCAAAAAATTTCTAAGTCAATGTAAACAATGTAAAAAAATACAAAAAAATCGACAAGTATAGCAGGTGATCTCTTAGTCTAGAATAAACAAACAGTTTTTATATCGTTATTGCTCTTTCCCGTAATTGAAACTTCATGAATTTTTTTTTGTGAATTGCTAATTTTTTGTTCCATTTTTGGTCAAATTTTCATTTTTTGTAACGAGCCGTTTAGCGTCAAAAAATCATTTTCTGAAAACACAAATCGTACTGTAACGCCCCTTTAGCGAAAGTAATTTCAAAAAAAAATATCTCAACTCATTCACCATATAATGTTCTATTTGTAGGCATAGTTTCATTCTCGTCCGTCAAACAGTATGGCTTGTATCGCTCTCACAAGGTTTGAGATTGAATTATAAGTCAAAATTTTTACATTTTATTGAAAAAAAAATATTTCCTGTTGTCTTAAAATTATGAATATATTTTTCGTTTGTTCCATTTGTAACCTCAAAGATAATGTCAAAATCTCAAAACTCTAGGGTTAGTAGTTTAGGAGAAATAAATGTTTTAAAAAAAACGGTTTTTGGCAAAAAAAGTGACTTTCCCGTCATGCATAATTCTTCCCAAACAATAGGGATCTTCGTCTAAATGGGGCCCATTTTTGTGTAAAATATCAACTTGATCCATCAAAGATTCTGGACCGTAGCGTGGTAACAAGCAATGCTAACACACGGGTTCAGTTGGGTTTTTGACTCTGACGAAGACCGCTTGTTACGGTTGAAAGATCTTAGTCTTGTTTTCCCATTTCTTATTGTGGTTTGATCATTGATATATAAGTTCAAATAAGTACTGTCACCTAACCAAGTGACAATTACTCTCAAACTTCCTTTATGATGATGAAAAGGCAACTTGTGTATTCACCATAGTCATGGTGTTGACAATCAAAATATAGAATGTTATGTCTATACTAGACTACCCGTGACCCTTTGTGTCAATCAGAAATTGTAACATTATTGAAATAAATTTACTGAACATGATTGACAGGGACATTTTTAATTCTTGTTTCTTGTTATTAAGGCATGAAAACAGATTCTTATATGGCCCAAGCTTTTGATATAGTATTCTTAACATGATTCAAGATATATATACCCAGTAACTATATTAAACAAAAAAAAAATATTAAAAAGTAAAAAAAATCTTATTTTATGATATAAATAAAAAAAACATCAATTCAAGTGATATACACAAGAAAATATGTTTAAAACAAACGAAACTTGTAAACTGAAATATTCAATTTATTTACCCAACATAAAATAACATTAATGAAGTGATGTGTCTTTATAATATTACCTCAGAACTTCGTATTTTATCTGACAGTTGTGTTCAAGTTTGTTTCCAAAATTATTTATTTATAAGTTCTAATGCAATAGTTTTAAATGTTTAATTAAAATAATATCAGTATTTGATTATGTAATTATAAGAGTTATTATGTTAAGAACTGTATTTATACCCGCAAATACATAAGTGATTAAGTTTTATATATGTACATTTTGATTTGAATATTTCTTCATTAATTTTTTATGCCGTGTATATTCCCTTATAAGTTTTACTGATTTAGACATTCATGAATGTCTTCTAGTTAGATATCATCGATATACTCCATTTTGCCTATATGGAGTAGAGCCAGATACTAATTACTAATAATTAAATATTTTAAACAAACGAATTAATCAATCAGGAATAAATAAAGAAGCCTTACATTCATTAAACTTAAACAAAATACTTTAACTATTCTTTTAAGATTAGAATTAATGGTTCAAATACTATCATTCTTATTCGTAATACTATTATGCATACTTAAAGTTAATAAGTTATTATTTAACGCATAACTTTCTTTAATGCTTAAAGCAAGTTAAACCAATTAGATATGAAAAGTTAATTGTAAACTATTGATAATAACTAAAGCTTTGTTAAAGTTAATAAAAAAACCCATAAAAAATTACAATAATTGTCTTTAATATGAATCTGAAAACAATAATAAAATTTCTGGTACCTGGTTATTTCCAATCGAACAAAGCATGTGGAAATAACATAAAGAATACTGCGGCAGCCAATTAAAGTTAAAATGTAAACAAACAGGTTATACAGCAAACCTTATCTATTATAATACTTCTGGGATATTACCAGAACCACAACTCTGATTTTTAAAAAAACTTTACATAAACCTTCCCGGGGATATACCTAATAATTTCCTAAATTTTCACAGCGATTGGATGTATGGTTTTTGAATCTATCGAATACAAACACACAGACATACATTCATTTTTATATATATAGATTTGCACTACTGTCATTGGTGAGCGCGCAAGCCACTGGACTACTCTGGTTCTATATCTTACATTATTACAAGTATTTATTTTACGGAAATATTAAATTAAAAAAAATTTACATTTATATATAATTCACATTTATATATGGCACCAATTTTTTGAATTAAATAATAATTTTCTTCTATTTAACACTATTCAGGTAATAAATAATATATATTTAATTTCAGTTCTCTATCTCCACGGAAAATGGGTGAACAATCAAAAAAACAAACTCACGAACTTTATATATAGAGATATTCCTAGTTATTTTAAAGTTATTAGAATATAATTTTAAAAATGTAACTTTTTGTGACTGAAGTAATTGATTTAGATTTGTTCTGTGTTCTAGGTCTAAAAGAACTAGTAATAACGATTAGTCCATGACTCACGTTCCAGGAAATTGGCGTAATCAGTTTAGTTCTATGAACAATTCAACAGTAACATCAAAAGATAGAGAAGTGTTTTATTCTTGGAACAACTAACTCAGTTATCTTACTTGTTTGTAAACCAGTTAAAAAGAAACTGATGCTAATATTCAGTTAGTAATGAATCAGAAAGGAATAATTTATATTTTCAATGCCCCACCAAGCTTATTTGTAATACATTTTTGTAATATGACTAGAACATGGCTTCTTAAATGGGTGCCAAATCAAAAATGAGCAAAATTTCCATTAAATTTTTGTAATATAACTAGAACATCGCTTTTCAAATGTGTGCTAAATCAAAAATGAGCAAAAATTTCCATTAAACTTTTGTAATATGATTAGAACATGACTTTTAAATGGGTGCCGAATCAAAAATGAGCCAAATTTCAAGTAAATTTTTGTAGTATGACTAGAGCATGGCTTTTTAAATGGGTGCCGAGTCGAAAATGAGCAAAATTTCTAATAAATTGTTGAAATATGACTAGAACATGGCTTTTTAAATTGGTTCCAAATCAAAAATGAGCAAAATTTACATTAATACTTGTATTAATATAAACTTATTAATTAATTAAACTTGTATTAATACATGGTTTTTTAAATGGGTGCCGGATCAAAAATGAGCAAAATTTTCATTAAATTTTTGTAATATGAATCGAACATGCCTTTTAAATAAGTGCCGAGTCAAAAATGAGCCATATTTATAATACATTTTTATAATATAACTATAAGATGGCTTTTTAAATGGATGCCTTATAGAAAAAGGACACCCATCCAATGAGTCCCTTCTAATGTTTGTTCTTAATTTATAAACGGGTGCTGAATCAAAAATGAGCAAAAGTTAAAATGAACCCCCTAGTGTAGCATGTCTATGATTTATAAATAGGGTTTGGAATGAAACTGAGCCAGACTTGGAATGTGCCCATTGAATTATGGTTTGTTCATGGCTTTCACTTTTTAGGGCTGGTATAACAGCTGAAAGTATGGCTCATTCATTATTTGACACCCCTTTCTTAGTAATGAGCGAGTCACATTACCAGGGTTGCAATGTACCGTTGAAAGTCCTAAATTGTGTTTAAACTCAATTTGATCAATCAATCAATCAATTGTTTAAATTCAATCAAACTGAATTTAGTATATTTAACGAGTACTTATCAGTTTACAGGCTCGGGACCGACGGTTTAGCGTCCTTTCCGAGGGATAACCACTCAGTTTTTTGCACCTCTTGCTTCAATAAATCAAAGGCCAGAGTGGGTATTGAAACCTGTATCTAGCAGTCTAGAGACGAGCTTACAAGCAACTGAGCTACCCTTAATGACTGAGATTACTGGTATATTGAGAGGTAAAAAAATCGACGTTAGACAATGCTTCCAACCAAAATGACTCTCTTTTGGTTAAAACAAGTACTAAGTTAACGTCTTTATCCGAAAATAAGACACTGTCTTACTTTATTTTTAGGTCAAAATCCGTGCTATGGCTTATTATCGGGGGAGGATTTCAAGTACATTAAGCAGATTTACATATGTTTGTTTAATATTTATTTTTATACAGAAATTTAAATTTATTCGATTACAGTGATGTCATCTTGTGGAAATCGTCATAAATTATCAAAATTTTGAATTTCGTTCTGATTTTCCACCAAATCTATTTCCAGTAGAATCATTGGTCTGAATCTCTCATGTCTTGCAATATAGCTGTGGTGAAATTAATACTATTTGTCTAAGTAGCCTCCTTGAAACGAACTTTAGAAGTAAACAAGGAATTTCTTGTAATATTTTTTCCAAAGAATTCTCTGAAATATTACGACAGCTAGAGATACCTACTACATTCAACAGCAATTTTTTAACATATCAAGCAATTATTTAGCATACAGCAATTATATTTTTCACATATCTTAACTGGGGCCTATTTACAGGGGAGGGCTTATAGTGTAAAACGTCCTGAAAATCACGCAAGGACTTATTTCCGGAAAAAGACGGTTTAAACGAATGACAATTCAGTGCCTTTGATTAGTACTAAAGGAATAAAGTACCATCTATACGAGCACATAAATAAAAGAAAAAAAACACAGATAGTATTGTTATATGCGCGTTTAGAATCTGTCCTATTGACGATGTCATGAATTCGAGTTTTTATTGTTGCTTGTAAAAACAAAAAGATGGCCAACTCTTGCTAAATTTTCAGTTTTAGTGGCATACTTTACTATCTATAAGGATTTGATCGTCCTCTCCACCCCATTAAGGGGAAATGTCTCCTTGTTTAAGCATTCAACGAATATTTTAAACACCAAACCTAGGCTAAGCCATCGAACACTTTTTCACATATACTGGTTTGAATATCCACTGTGGCCCTTTGATTTATTCAAGTAAGAGGTGAAAAATGTGAGTACGCTATCCCTCGGAGAGGACGTTAAGCCGTCGGTCCCGAGCCTGTACACTGTCAAGTACTCGTTAAAGATTCTAAATTCACTTTCAGTTTAAACACAATCATTGGATCTTATTCAGTAAATTTCATGTTAATTGATTATTATCACTATTAAGAAATATCTATAAGAAAGAATTAAGTAAACAAATTAATCGTAAAAATTAACTGACTTAATATAGTTCTATTTATATTTTGCACGGTAAGTAAATATAATAACAAAGCAGTGAAAATAATTTAATGAACTTTTCATTAATGTAATATGAATATAAATCAATGAAAAGTGAAGAAATTACGATTCCTCTAAGAGATTTGAAACATTAAATGACCGTAAAAATCGAAGGTGACAACCTCAAACTTGAATGAATATATAAATTAGACTTTTTTTTAAGGGGAATTTCAAAAAAACAAAAAAATACTTCTTCATAAAAAGAGCTTTATGTTTAAAACTAATAACGCGTTTCGAACTTTTAGTGTTCTTCTTCAGATTTATAACTGCATTATTGAAGGTGCTATGGCAACAAAAACACTGCAAGATCTGAAAGGACCCTCAACAGTGCAAATGTAAACAGTTTGAAACGCGTTGTTAGTTTTAAACATAAATCTCTTTTACGTGGAGACGTAATTTGTTTATATTCGTCTTTTATGCATGGCTGCCAACTTTTTTTTTTTTTTTTGGCAGAATAATCTAACTTATCAAATAAAAAAAATTTAGAATCATCTAAAAAAAAATTGCCTTGGTAATCTAAAAAATTATTGTTAAATAGCATAATATTCGATAATTTTTCATAAATAATAGAGATAATATGTAATAGAGATAACAGAGATAAATTTTCATTCAAAATGGAAGAGTTCTTGCATGTACTCATCATCAGCTTCTTTGCCTAAAGATACTGATGATTTTCCAAAGATGGGCATCAGTTGATTGATATGCTGCAAACGTGCCAATATCTTTTACGACATAGCAAGGCAAATCATAACTTTTCCTTTTCTTAGGAGAACAGAAACACCAGATAGGAGAATAAACACCAGATAGATTCACTGGTCTATTGCTGTACAAATAAGAAAACAGCTGTCAATATTTAAGAGAAAAATAGACATTGAGTGGTCCAAAGCCCACGTACTATATATATAATGAATGTAAATACCTATCTAAAACAGTTTAATTTCATTAAAAATACTTCCCATGGAATATCAGATAACAATTTTGTGAAGTCATGCAATTTTCTTCGATGGGTCAAGCGCGTATCCTCCAGTTTTACATTGTAATCAATGACATATTTAGGTATCAATGATCAAACCACAATAAGAAAATGGGAAAACAAGACTATGATCTTTCAACCGTAACAAGCAGTCTTCGTCAGAGTCAAAACTTTGACTCTGACGAAGACTGCTTGTTACGGTTGAAAGATCTTAGTCTTGTTTTCCCATTTCTTATTGTGGTTTGATCATTCATTGTTATTTCACGTGTTTATGTGAAATCTTTTGTATTTAGGTATATATAGATATTTTAATGTTATTTATATTAAGTCAATGCTATTCTATTACATTTACTACTAGAATGTGTATTAATTGCTTTGTATATTTCATATGTTTTATGTAGTTGTATGTAAACTTAGTGGGGGTAGTAATGCAGTGTTATGAAACCAGAAAATCTCTGATTTAAACAAAGAATATGGAGTTATTTATTTATTTTTATTTGTATGAAGTTGAGGAATGTTAAGTAATATGTTGCATACCTAGTAGGTGTAGTAGGTATAGTATAACTAGTATACTTGTATACCCAGTAGGTATTGTAGGTATAGTATAACTAGTATACTTGTATGCCCAGTAGGTGTTGTAGGTATAGTATACTAGTATACTTGTATACCCAGTAGGTGTTGTAGGTATAGTATAACTAGTATACTTGTATACCTATTAGGTGTTGTAGGTATAGTATAACTAGTATACTTGTATACCCAGTAGGTATTGTAGGTATAGTATAACTAGTATACTTGTATACCTAGTAGGTGTTGTAGGTATGTTGTAGGTAGGTGTTGCAAGCGATAACTAGTGAGAGCCAACCTCCCACAAGTGTACCTAAGGACCCGAAGAAGACTGTCCCGAAGAAGGAGAAAGGAAGTCACTTTCTCTCGAAACGTAGGGAGTCTGAATGGACATTACCAATGATGGTTTATGCAGATTCTGCAAAAAAGAGGAAGAAACACCGTTGCACCTACTGACTGACTGTAAGTAGTAAAGTCGTAGTAGTAAGTAACTTTTACAGCTGGAACCTGCAAAAGTGCTGAGCTTCTTGAAGGCGTTGAAGCTAATTGCTGGGGTGATTTAGTACAGAAGGAGGGAAGTACAATAGTTTTTAAGACGCAGTGCTATAGTCACCCTCAAATAATAATAATAATAATAAATAATAATAAACACTTCTTCTTCTTCTTGGAATTTGGTCAGGGTTAATATTTGGAATCACCTTTTCGCCAACGTTTCGTCTTTATTTTAAGACATCCTCAGGGCTATAAACTAACAAAAAACAATTGACATTTGTCATATCTACTTTACAATCATCATAACAAATTAAAAAAAACTTACTTGTTGTAAGCAAAAAACTTGCTTGAATTAAAAAAACTTACTTGTTGTAAGCAAAAAATTTGCTTGAATTTGTTATGATGATTGTAAAGTAGATATGACAAATGTCCATTGTTTTTTGTTAGTTTATAACCCTAAAGATGTCTTAAAATAAAGACGAAACGTTGGCAAAAAGGTGATTTCGTATATTAACCCTGACCAAATTCCAAGAAGAAGGAAAAGTGTTTACTAGTAAGTTGTGGTCAAGAAAACAATACCTTATAATAATAATAATAATAATAATAATATATCTAGTGCGATACGTGCGGTTAGAAATAAACTCCTTCATAACAGGGTATTCTTGTGAGAAAAATACAGACCGAAAGCTTATGACTAATCCTATGGCAGCCTAGCACTCACTTGCCCAGAAGTCAAAACTAAATCAGGACTGTAGTAGAACGAAACTTACACGGAACGCCATTGATTCTAATATAAGAGTGTATTAAATTCAATATAATGATAACATTTTACATTATAATTCAGAAATATCTAAAGAGAGGTCTAAAATAATCCAGAAAATAATTTATAAACGAAATTTGCCAGAAATAATCTAGATCTAGATTTAAATAATCTATGTTGGCAGACTTGCATTGATGTAGCAGTCTTATAATAAGAATGCAAAGAAAAAGATAACTTTAATGTATCACAAAATTATAAAAAAAATTGAAAAACCTGACTTAAGTATAGCGGCAGTCAATATAATTTAAAATTTTAATGTTGGTATCATTATATACGGTCAAACATCAAATAGAAACATGACTTGACAATTACCTTGAACTTTCACTTTGACCTTCTTCACTGTCAGTATTCAGGTTCTTTCTTTGCTTCACTTGCATTCGTTCTATTACGATCACTATGGGACGATTCGTCGTATCTCGAACAAAAATTTCTAAAAAGGAAAGAAATTGGTTATATTAGTGGATTATTAGAAAATAAGAGGTGAAAACAATTAATGTACAATCATTGTTTAAAAGAAATAAAATTTCAGAAGTTATTCTGACTGGAGTCAGGGTAGTCCAGTGGCTTGTCTGCTTCACTGTAGAGTCGTAGATCTGGGGTTCAATACCAGCCCTGTTCTTCAATTTATTCATTGAGAGGTGAATAAAAATTTTGAGATGTCGGTCCCGAGCCTTTATGATGTCAGATACTCGTTAAAGATTTCATACTCCAAGTTAGGTTAGGTTTGATTGCAGTGGTTGTCTCAAAAGATAACACACATAGGCGGAACATTGGCCCTTTGTGACACAACACAATGAAGTCTCATTGTACATTGGCAGTCATAAACTTGGACGAACTGAAGTATATTTAGGGTAGGAATCTTTAACGAGTACCTGGCATCGTACAGGCTTGGGACCAACAGCTTAACGTCCTCTCCGAGAAGCGACGTACTCAGATTTATTCACCTCTTTCGTGAAAACAATTAAGAGCCAGATGGGTATCGAACCCAGGATCTACAAGTCCAGAGACGAGCACATTGCAGTGGGCTACTAAGGTCCCAACTAGATCATAAACTATTTCCTATTTTCACCAACATCAAATTAAACTTTAAATGCTGACGTTTCAATTTTAATTGAAAATCTTTTTCACAGTCCTACGAAACAGAATAATAAGACATTATCATATAAAAAACCAACATACGAACTAAATCAAAAGATTAATATTATTAGTAAAATATAGTCTTCCTCCATACATTGTTGTTCTCTGACCGGTTTCGGGCGTCACCCAACTTCAAAAAAAAAAACAACAGTATACGAGGTAAGACGGTATTCTTTACTAATAATATTGATCATACTAAACTCAGTGGCATTAGTTAGAATCATAAATCAAAATAATTAGACATATCATTTGTAATCATGTATTTTAAAAATAAAATTAGACCAATTTCTAGAAAAATATTTAAACAAACATTCAAAAGATGGAATATAGGAAAATGACAAGAACGATTGCATATTACATTCTTGAAATATATCGCAGAATCTCATCCTCAATGGTCAGTGCGTCGCCTAATGGCAGAACAGCCAAAGGTAGGGGTTGACTAACAAGAACTAACGTAACCTAAATAAACATTGAACATTAAATTATACTCAGGTAGACAGAATATTCTACATGAATGTATTATTCAGACCAAATATATTCTCTTTATTATGTGAATATATATGATCAAACTACAAAACAGAATGGGAAAACAAGACTAACATTAGTCTTCGTCAGTCAAAAACCCAACTACACATATATATATATAGTGTGTACATACTTTAATGTACATAAAGAATCATAGAGAATTTAAAAGCACACACTTACAGTCTCTAATTTTCGGTTGAACCTTCTTCAGGAGAGATAAGGAGAACACTTGGTTTCCCTCTCTTATCTCTCCTGAAGACGGTTCAACCAAAAATTAGAGACTGTAAGTGAGTGCTTTTAATTTCTCTATGTTTCATTATGTACAATGAACTGTATTTGTCCATTTAGGATATCATATTTTCATCGAAAAGTATATATATATAATATATATATATATATACAGCAGTAGTATATACAGTTTATATATATACAGTAGGAGTTTGCTTCTCAACGCGAGTACTTCGCACTTCTTCCCGATGACGACGGATGTCGAAACATCGATACTATATATTATAGAACATACTATAATACTATACTATACTATAGAACAGAGTATAGTATACTATAGAACTGTATACTATACTATAGAACAGAGGTTCCCAAAATGGGTTCCGCGGATTCAGGGGTTTCTTAACGGACTGTCTGGGGTTCTGTGAAAAACATTTAGTAAAAACATTTCTCTAAAATTTTTTTTTTGGGTTTCGATTTATTCTATATTTCTTGTAAAACATAAAACCAAATAATTTTTATATCTACATATACCCATAAGTAGAAGTGGCCAAAATGTTATTCATATGTAGGATGAATAACTAGTCAGTTTTTGAAAATATCTGTTTTCCGAATATCCTGCTATTGCAAAAATAGCACTTCACACATTACTGCCATTTCCCACTACCCACTTATGTGAAACTGGATTTTTCCTTTAAACTGCAATAGAAACCAAATACCGTAGTAGACAATGCTGAGGCTAACATGAGAATCAAACTCTCAACTATAAAACAAAAAATCTGGAGTGGCCTACACACTACTTTACTATAAGTAACTCAATGTCAAATTTCTTGAGTATATAAAACATAACGTATCATTTAAGCATAACATAAATATCTAAATGGGATATAATTATTAGCATTGCATTCGTGAGGTAGTACAGATAGTGATTGAAGGACATATCAATTTATAAGCTTATTTTTGTACATCACAAATAATTTATTAATTGCAAATAATTTCATTAGTATAACTACAGCAGTAATATCATTTTTGAAAAACCAATGTGAACATTTCTTGAAACGAAATATTATCCTACAAGAGAACATGGCTATTGTTCAAATAGCCAGTAGATTTCTTACATCGTTTACTTAACATCCTTCTACATTGAATATTAATGTAAAATTTTCAAATTTAAAACAGTAAAATACCCTTTTTTTCTCTGAAAAACATCTTAAACAGCGAGGATAATGTTGTTTTAAGGTGATTTGTTAATTAAAGATGTACGATAATTACAGTTATTAATCTCTAAACGAAAGATTTATATTTTGAATTATTTTTTACATTTTTGGTTTTTAACAGAATTACTATACTGGGAATTTTATGGCTTCTTAGTATTTAACAAGATTATTTTCCTTCCCCTTTGTCAAATAACATATATATACGATTTTTTTTTTAATGAGTGTTATCATTTACCTGCACAATATTATTCCTCTTACATCTCTTATAAGTCAATAATATATTTTCATTTTTCCATTAGAAACATCAATTTTATCTCAGTGGATTCGCTCAAAAAATTTCTAAGTCAATGTAAACAATGTAAAAAAATACAAAAAATTCGACAAGTATAGCAGGTGATCTCTTAGTCTAGGATAAACAAAGAGTTTTTATATCGTTATTGCTCTTTTCCGTAATTGAAACTTGATGATTTTTTTTATGAATTGCTAATTTTTTGTTCCATTTTTGGTCAAATTTTCATAATTTTTTAAAGAGCCGTTTAGCGTCAAAAAAACATTTTCTGAAAACACAAATCGTAGTCTAACGCCCCTTTAGCGAATGTAATTTTAGAAAAAAATATCTCAACTCATTGTCCATATAATGTTCTATTTATAGGCATACTTTCATTCTTGTCCGTCAAACAGTATGGCTTGTATCGCTCTCACAAGGTTTGAGATTGATTTACAAGTCAAAATTTGTACATTTTATTGAAAAAAAAATATTTCCTGTTGATATAAAATTTTGAATATATTTTTCGTTTGTTCCATTTGTAACCTCAAAGATAATGTCAAAATCTCAAAACTCTAGGGTTATTAGTTTAGGAGAAATAAATGTTTGAAAAAAAACGGTTTTTGGCAAAAAAAGTGACTTTCCCATCATGCATAATTCTTCCCAAACAATAGGGATCTTCGTCTAAATGGGGCCCATTTTTGTGTAAAATATCAACTTGATCCATCAAAGATTCTGGACCGTAGCGGGTAACAAGCAATGCTAACACACGCACACCACCCACACACACACACACAGACATCATCGTAAAAACTTCATAAAACGACTTCTGGGACCTCAAAACATGTAATTCCGTCAAAATCTCGAGATCGAATTTTTACGATCACTATACTTTACTTATAGTAAAGTAAAAATGATTACAAAACAAAATCTGTATTAAAATTGCAAGTAATTCTGTTTTATGTGTGAAAAATGTGAAAATTAAAATCTTTTACTTTTCGATTGTTTTTAACATACATACTATTTATAAAAGCATATGAAAATATTTATATTATGATTGTAAAAATCATTAGAATCTGGGATCCTGGAAAGTTACTCGAACCAAAAGGGTTCCGCTTGAAAAAAGTTTGAAGATTCTGGTATAAATAAACTACATGAAATTTTAAATTAATATTAAGGAAAACTAACATTAAAACAGAAAATAATTATTTGTTTGTGCATACCTTTACTTATCTTTGAAAAGTTTCCTCCTGTTTTGTTTTAGCTCCTAAGTCTTATCGATTCTGATAAAACCGATCTTTCAGAATGCATCTGCTTCTCTATACCCAGTAGAGATAAGATATCCTGCCTGCACTTGTTTTTATAGTTGTTCTAATGGGATTTTTTTTTATCTACTTCAACTAAAAAATAAACAGTCAGCTTTACAATTTGTTAACATTAAAGTTAAAAATGTATAAAAAGTCAATATCTACATGTTAGGAAAACTATTAAGTCTCCAGACAAAAAAATCTGGAGTGGCCTACACTCAACTTTACTATAAGTAACTCAATGTCAAATTTCTTGAGTATATAAAACATAACGTATCATTTAAGCATAATATAAATATCTAAATGGGATATAATTATTAGCATTGCATTCGTGAGGTAGTACAGATAGTGATTGAAGGACATATCAATTTATAAGCTTATTTTTGTACATCACAAATAATTTATTATTTGCAAATAATTTCATTAGTATAACTACAGCAGTAATATCATTTTTGAAAAACCAATGTGAACATTTCTTGAAACGAAATATTATCCTACAAGAGAACATGGCTATTGTTCAAATAGCCAGTAGATTTCTTACATCGTACTTAACATCCTTCTACATTGAATATTAATGCAAAACTTTCAAATTTAAAACAGTAAAATACCCTTTTTTTCTCTGAAAAACATCTTAAACAGCGAAGAAAATGTTGTTTTAAGGTGATTTGTTAATTAAAGATGTACGATAATTACAGTTATTAATCTCTAAACGAAAGA
The DNA here is from genome assembly GCA_026182355.1 of Hermatobates lingyangjiaoensis. NCBI lineage: Eukaryota > Metazoa > Arthropoda > Insecta > Hemiptera > Hermatobatidae > Hermatobates > Hermatobates lingyangjiaoensis. The sequence goes on along the minus strand of JAPFBL010001604.1, from coordinate 1,229 downwards.
TTTATATTTTGAATTATCTTTACATTTTTGGTTTTTAACAGAATTATTATACTGGAATTTTATGGCTTCTTAGTATTTAATAAGATCATTTTCCTTCCCCTTTGTCAAATAACATATATACGATTTTTTTTTTTAATGAGTGTTATCATTTACCTGCACAATATTATTCCTCTTACATCTCTTATAAGTCAATAATATATTTTCATTTTCCATAAAACATCAATTTTATCTCAGTGGATTCGCTCAAAAAATTTCTAAGTCAATGTAAACAATGTAAAAAATATACAAAAAATTCGACAAGTATAGCAGGTGATCTCTTAGTCTAGGATAAACAAAGAGTTTTTATATCGTTATTGCTCTTTTCCGTAATGAAACTTCATGATTTTTTTTTATGAATTGCTAATTTTTTGTTCCATTTTTGTCAAATTTCATAATTTTTTAAGAGCCGTTTAGCGTCAAAAAAACATTTTCTGAAAACACAAATCGTACTCTAACGCCCCTTTAGCGAATGTAATTTTAGAAAAAAATATCTCAACTCATTGTCCATATAATGTTCTATTATAAAGGCATTTCATTCTTGTCCGTCAAACAGTATGGCTTGTATCGCTCTCACAAGTTTGAGATTGATTTAAAGTCAAAATTTGTACATTTTATTGAAAAAAAATATTTCCTGTTGATAAAATTTTGAATATATTTTCGTTTGTTCCATTTGTAACCTCAAAGATAATGTCAAAATCTCAAAACTCTAGGTTATTAGTTTAGGAGAAATAAATGTTTAAAAAAAACGGTTTTTGGCAAAAAAAGTGACTTTCCCATCATGCATAATCTTCCAAACAATAGGGATCTTCGTCTAAATGGGGCCCATTTTTGTGTAAAATATCAACTTGATCATCAAAGATTCTGGACCGTAGCGTGGTAACAACAATGCTAACACACGCACCCACCCACACCCACACACAGACATCATCGTAAAAACTTCATAAAACGACTTCTGCCTCAAAACATGTAATTCCGTCAAAATCTCGAGATCGAATTTTTTCACGATCACTATACTTACTTATAGTAAAGTAAAAATGATTACAAAACAAAATCTGTATTAAAATTGCAAGTAATTCTGTTTTATGTGAACAATTTGAAAATTAAAACTTTTACTTTCGATTGTTTTTAACATACTACTATTTATAACAGCATATGAAATCATATTGATTGATAAAATCAATAGAATCTGG
>JAPFBL010001601.1:0-11470 GCA_026182355.1 Hermatobates lingyangjiaoensis | reverse complement strand
CGCTTGCTGACCGGCGGCAGTTCGGCCTGGCCACTGAGGTAATGGGCGCGCACCTGCGCCTCGAGTTCGGCGAACAGGGCAGGGTGCTCCCTGAGCCAGACCATCGTGTTCTCGCGCCCCTGTCCCAGTCGCTCATCTCGGTAGCTGTACCAGGCGCCGGCCTTGCTGATGATTTTCGCCGCCACCGCCAGGTCCAGCACCTCGCCGGCACGGGAAATCCCCTCATCGTACAGCAGCTGGAACTCGGCCTGACGGAACGGCGGTGCCACCTTGTTCTTGACCACCTTGACGCGGGTCTCGCTGCCAATCACCACCGGGTCCTTGTCGCCGGTGCTCTTGATGGCCCCGATACGGCGCACATCCATGCGCACCGAGGCGTAAAACTTGAGGGCATTGCCGCCGGTGGTGGTCTCCGGATTGCCGAACATCACGCCGATTTTCATGCGTATCTGGTTGATGAAGATGACGATGGCTCGGCTGGTATTGATGCTGCCCCGCAACTTGCGCATCGCCTGGCTCATCATGCGGGCATGCACCCCCATGTGCGAGTCGCCAATTTCGCCTTCGATTTCCGCCTTGGGCGTCAGGGCGGCCACCGAGTCGACCACGATAACGCTGACGGCGCCGGAGCGCACCAGACGTCGGTGATTTCCAGCGCCTGTTCGCCGGTGTCGGGCTGGGATATCAGCAGCTCATCGACGTTAACGCCAAGCACCTTCGCATAGCGCGGGGTCAAGGGCGTGTTCGGCATCGATAAACGCGCACATCTTGCCCTCACGCTGCGCGCTGGCAATCACCGACAGGGCCACGGTGGTCTTGCCGGAGGATTCGGGGCCGTAGATTTCGGCAATGCGCCCCACGGGCAGGCCGCCGCCCAGCGCGATATCCAGCGCCAGCGAACCAGTCGACAGGGTCTCGACCTCCATCGTCTGATTGTCACCCAGACGCATGATGGCACCCTTGCCGAACTGCTTCTCGATGGCGGCCATCGCCGACTGCAGGGCCTTGGCCTTGTCGTCGGCATTGGCAGGCTTGGTGATGGTGGGGGTAAACTTCTTCTTGTCGGTGGCCATGATGCGAACCTCGTGCGAGGAAGGGGATGCGGTAATTATACTGGATGTTTATACAGTTTCAAGGCGTAGCCCTCCGCTTCAAAATAATACCGTTTCCGCTTGAAATTCATGTACGCGGCCTTATGTAAACAGCAGAGAAGTGGCGTTGGCGCAGGGCGCCGACGCAAGGAATGTAGCGTGCTTTTTCATCGAGGAGGCATTTACCATGGCATATCGACCCCTTTCCCTTATCCCCGGCATTACCAGCAGCCTGTTCTCCGACCGCTTTGACCGGATGGACAACCTGTTCAGTCGCCTGACCGGCGAACAGCCGCTGGCCGATTCACCGGCCTACAACCTGCTGCAGCAGGACGAGACCCATTACACGCTGACGGTGAGCGTGCCCGGCTATCACGACAACGAGCTCGACATCTCGGTGCAGAACAACCAGCTGACCATCAGCGGCAAGCATGATGAGAAGGCGCATCAGGCGGCACAGCAAGGTCACTGGTTGCATCAGGGTATTCGCCACAGCGACTTTACGCTGAGTTTCACTCTGCACAACCGCGTGAAGGTACAAAGCGCCGGACTCGACAAGGGCTTGCTGACGCTGAAGCTGGAATACGAAATTCCGGAAGAAGAGAAGCCGCAACGTATCAGCATCAGCACCCACAGTGATGACGATAACCGGGTTATCGAGCACAAGGCGTAAGACGCTTTGCCATCGCTGGCGTATACCCACACGACGACTCCGTGTTTGTTGGCGCAGGGACGTGCCAAAATAGGCGTTCCAGCGGAGAGCGCCGATGACCATGAACCCCAATTCTTACACCACCCCACTGACCCTGCAGGAAGTCTGCCTGCAGCTGCGCCATTTCAATCAGGTGATAGGCCAGCAGTGCCGCAATATGCAGAACCAGGGCTTCGCCTGCCCCTGCTGCCTGACGGATATCGTCATCGGCTGCGACGCCGGCATCAAGCTCTGCGTGCAGCAGCTGGCCAAACCGCGTCCCCAGGCACCGCTGTTTCAGCAGCTGCGCAAGCGCTGGTCGACCTGCGCGCCGAAGCCAAAGGTGTACACCGCATGGACGTGATGGTGCAGGCCTGCAACGCTATTTCCTGGCTGCTGCGCGAGCTCTACTTCGAGACCTTTTAATCCGTCATGCTGACGCAGGCATTGTGTCCCTCTGGCTGATGGACTCGTCGACGTCGGTGGCGAGGTTTGTGGCCGGCAACAGCGTCACCTGCTGATAGTGGGCGTTTGACGCCGTATGCTGCGCCGCTATCTGGTAACGGCCCATCACGTCAATGAAGGCGGTCACATCCCCCACCACGCGCACCTCGACCGAATGGCAGTGACGTCCATCCCGGTCGTAGGCGGCATTGAGCGCCGCCTTTTCCACGTAAAAGCCGTTGGTCACGCCGGTCTCCGGCAGTACGCCCTCGCGCCATTCGCGGCTGCTCATCACCGCATTGTCCCACCCCATCTGCTTGAGCGTTTCGGTGGCGTAGGTGAGGCGAAACAGGTCGGACTGCCCGGCGATATTACCGCTGCAGGAGTTCCACAGGTACTCCAGGTGCTGGCGCAGCCTGGCGGCGGCGCCGTGCCTGCGACCGCGCTCGAGCAACCAGCGAATATCAATCGCCACGCTTTTGGGGAAGCGCTTTTGCTTTTGGGCGGTGGCCAGCCAGCGGATAAGAAACAGGGTTTCGGCGTAGGGGGTGGATGCACCGCCCGACCGGCGTTCGAGCGCCAACGCCACCAGGGCGCAGAACGCCAGGTGGCTCAGGTCGGTGGTGGTGTCCGCCGGGTCGGCGGCCGGGATGGTTTTGTCCAGCAAGCGGTCGTCTCGGCGTCAGCTATCAGTGGCGGATCTGTGCCAGCTCGTCGGCGGTGAGTCCGGTGGCATTCATCACCGTGGCCTGATCGAGGCCGCTGGCCAGCAGGGTACGGGCGATCTTGATCGCCGCCTGGTGCTCGCCTTCTTGGCGGCCTTCTTGGCGGCCTTTCTCGATGCCTTTCTCGATGCCGATGGCGATCCCCTGCGCACGGCCTTCTTCCTTCAGTCGTTCAGCGATCGTCATGATTTTGTCCTCGTGGTGCGGTACGCGGTCGGCCAGCTGCCTGAGCAGCGCAGCCGGGCTGTGGGTCTCGCCGACCTGCAGCATGTAGCTGAGCAGCGAGATCAGTTGTTCATCGGTAGTGTACCCCGCCAGCAGCAGCGTGACCAGCCGGTCGAGCAGCTCGGCAAGGTCACGCTGGCGCACGTGCTTTTGCAGGAGCTCGAGAACCGCCATGCGGCGGTGCTGCATGATGTCGTCGTCAGGAATGACGGTAACGTCGACCAGCGGGAAGGCGCTGCCGTAGAGCTGTTTCGCCAGCTGCGGTTCATCGAACAGCGCCAGCCAGTCGAGCGAATAGGGATAAGGGCTGGTTTGTCCATGATAGAACATCAGCGGTATGACCAGCGGCAGGCGCTCGTGGCCGGCCTCCAGGTGGCGCTGCATGGCGGCGATACTGTATCTGAGCAAGCGGAAGGCCATGATTTTATCCGGCCGGCTCTGGTGCTCGATGAGGCAGTAGACGTACCCGTCCCCGCGGGCCGTATCGAGAGAGTAGAGCACGTCCGAGTAGCAGGCGCGCAGGTCATCTTCGATGAAGGAGCCGGATTCGAGCTTCAGGGTGTCAAGGTTGCAGACCTTGAGCAGGTTTGACGGCAGGTGCAGCTGCAGGAAGTCGCGGGCGGTCTCCGGGTGGGTGAGGAACGCCTTGAACACGGCATCGTGTGGGGAGGCGGTGGGTTTGCTCATGACTTACCTGCTGCGGGTGACGATGGCCTGGGCGAACAGGCGACCTGACGGGTAGAGCACCAGGCTGCTCTCGATGTTGTAGACCTGGCCTGACCGTTTGGCGGCTTCGTGCATGGCCGGCACCAGCAGGCGGCGGGCGCGTTTTTTCAGGCTGTTGACGTCCTGGACGATTTGGCCGGCGCCATAGTCGGGGGAGAGGGCCACCGAATGGGTGTAGGACATGCCGGGCTCGAGCAGCACCAGCATGGCCACCACGTGGGCAAACTCTTCGGTGCCGGTGTCGATAATCTCGTCTTCGATAATCTCTGGCGCAGCTGGCTGGTCGCTCATCACTTTGTCCCTCTCCGGTTGTTCTGTTGTGGCGCAGTATCGCACAATCACGCGGCTGGGGCATCCGCTCCCGGCGGACGGACTGGCGCCGCGAGCGCCGCCCGCCCGTGAAGGTCAACCGCCACGCGCCGGGGCGCAAAGGTCGCCGGCATGGCCGGCCTTTATCCGGCGGCTGCCGTGTCGCGTGACATCTTTGCCTGCCTGCTGCCGTATCAGGGCTTCACGGGATGATGAACGGCCTTAAAAAATATTCCCCCCTGCAGCCCGATGACATCTTGGCAGGCGCCGCCTTCCGCGCGGCGGCGTGCAAGCCCGGCCTTCAAGCGGCTTTCGCGGCATAAGCTCGCCGTGCTGCGCCGTCTCGTTATTCCACGGTCCGCTTGACGCGCAGCGTCCCCTGCCGGCCATGACATCGGGCAGCAGGGAACGGTGGCCGTACCGGCCACCTCCTGCACCCCTCGAATGGCGAGGTATTCCTTATGTCCCGATTTGTCCTGGGTGATTCCGTGCAGGTGATGGCCGGCTATCCGGCGAGCAGCGTTGATTTTGTCTTAACCGATCCGCCGTACCTGGTGGGCTTCAAAGACCGCAGCGGGCGCAGTATCGCGGGTGACGTCAACGATGAGTGGGTTCAGCCGGCGTTTGCCGAGATGTTCCGGGTGCTCAAGCCCAATTCGCTGGCGGTGAGTTTTTATGGCTGGAACCGCGTCGATACCTTTATGACTGCCTGGAAGCGCGCCGGTTTTCGCGTGGTGGGGCATCTGGTCTTTACCAAGCGCTACGCCTCGAAATCGGCCTTTGTCGGCTACCAGCACGAATGTGCCTACATCCTGGCGAAAGGGCGCCCGCCGCTGCCGGCGCAGCCGCCGGCGGACGTGCAGCCGTGGGAGTACACCGGCAACCGGCACCACCCGACCGAAAAGCCGGTGTCCATCCTGCAACCGCTGATTGAGACGTTCACGCCGCCGGGGGCGATTGTGCTCGACCCCTTTGCCGGCTCAGGCTCGACCTGCGGCGCGGCCTTCCAGGCCGGGCGGCGTTACATCGGCATTGAGCTGCTGGAGCAATACCACACCATCGGCCGGCAGCGGCTGGCCGACCTGCAACGCGCGGCAGTGGCTGGCGCCACGCGCACCCCTACCGCTGCATGAGGACGTAAGGATGAAAAACTACGAGGGTCACGACGGGCTGCGCGCCGACATTGCGGCGCTGGCCGATGAGATGTGCGAGCTGCATCTGCGTCTACGGGGGCTGGTGAGTGCGTATTTCTGGAACAGCGACGTGCTGGCCGAGCGATTGGCCGGGCATATCCTGCGGGACGCGCACGACCGTTACATCGAAATCTACAAAGCGATTAACGAGCTGGAACACCATTTCAAGGATTGAGGGGTAAGTATGCGAAATCTGACGGTAGGCGGCTTTATCGATTTTCTGCGGGCGTTTGATCCGGACACGCCGTGCTGCGGCGCGGTATGGGTGGCCGATGACTTTTTGGACTACGACGACACGCTGACGGTAGATGAAATCCGGGAAGTCGTGCGGAGGGCGGAAAAATGGCACGACGCGGACATTGGCTATAGCTGGCACTACCTGCAAGCCATCGTGGAGGACGTTATCGACGAACGCGAATAACGGTACCGGCAGCGACCGGGCGGGGGAGACCTTGGCCCGGTAGTTTGCGTGCGTTGCCTGCGCCCGCGTTGGCGCATCGAGCGCCGCGCGCACGCGAGAGGGCCACCGCCACGCAGCACTTGCCGGCAGGCCGGCGCCGCAAATGCCGCAGGCAGAGCCTGCCCACACCGTTTTAATCCTTTTCCTCTGACGCCCTGGTGTCGTGACGGCCAGAGCCGTACCCAAACGCTAGTCCGGCGCGGTTGGGCCGCAAGGGTGCGCTTCGCCGCCTCCTCACCCGTTCGCGCCCGTTACGGGCATTCAACCCGCAACGGGCTTGCGCTGCGGCTTGCGGTGGCGCCCCTGCTTCCCGCCCTCAAGGCCGGTCTTTCGAATGGGTACGGCACTGGCCGGTGCCGCAATCCCTGACCGTTTGGAGGTAGTCCCATGCAACAGAACACCGCGTTAAACCTGCACGTTTGTGAAGCTGACCGCCTGTCATTCCTGCCGTACCTGTTCGGCGACGATTACCTGCTGGCAGAAATGCAGGTTTACGGCACCGCCGACCGCTATCTGCCGCAGTACACCGGTGGCTTCTGGCACTTCATCATGTTGCCGGCGGGTGGCGGCTACATGGCGCCGGACTGCGACCGGGTGCTGGTGCTGAACGATGATAACGGGTTTGACAAGACCGTGAGCGGTGACGCTGCCGGCATCATCGTCACGCTGCTGGCCATCAATCACCGCTGCTGGCTGCATCACGACCGCAACAGGGCGGGGTTGGTGCAACTCTTCATGCAGCGTGAGCAACAGCTTTACGACTATATCGACACCCATCCTGAACGCGCGGACATTTTGCGGGCGCTGGACTAGTCCATGCAGCGGGCGGCGTTGCCGCCCGTTCATCCTTACAACGTTAATTATTTAATTCTTTAAATCGTTAATCCGGAGGTTCGCATGTTTGGCACGGTGAAGGAAATCAGCGCGGAACTGTTCCGCGAGTATGGCGCAGACGAGCCGTTGGCAGTGTTGATATGGGATAGCGAGGCGGTGCGGTATTTCGCGCAGGAATACCATCCCACGGCGGCGGATGAACTGGCGGTGCTGGAGTCGATAGGATGCATGGAGATTGACGAATATCAATTGCTTGGTGTTGATGCAGTGATGGTAAAACAAATCATGTTGAGTGCAACGACCGCGAGACGGGAAGCGCAGAGCGTGACGGTCAACAAGCAGGAGCTGGAGCGGTTGTTGCACTTTGCTGCCAATCAACTGGACAGCAGCATCGCCGAGGAAATGACCGCCGAAGAGCGGGAGGCGATGCAGACCATTGACGCCTTGTTGAACCAGCTTTAACACTACGTTTTGCTCTGCCGCTGGCTTACGGCTGGCGGCATAGGCTGAAGGAGAAATTTGGCCGCGCGCAAAACCCCTTCCCGCCGCCTGCGGCGGCCGGCAGGCGAGGGCGTGCGGCTGCGCCGCCCGCTGTCGCTGCCGTTCGGGGCTGATTTCAGGGCTGGCCGGGTGTCTGCGTGGTGTTGTCTGTCCTGCTGCTGTTACGGCTCTGCTTCATCTTCTTCCTGTTCTTTTTCTCTTTCCTGGTGGTGCCTGACTGCGTGAAGGTCTGGGCGTCCGGTCGGCTGTCATGCTTCGCACAGAGCCGGCTTCGCCGTCTCTGCCCGGCCCTTCGGGCAGCGGGTTTCCATCCTGACGCAAGGGCACGCTTGCAGCGGCAACATTGCCGCGCCGCGCCAGGCTCACCGCCCGGCGGTGCCGGGCTTCAAGGCCGCCCCCGGCATGACGCCGTGGTGGGTGTGTTCCTGCTCATCTGGTCAGGTGGTTATCTCTCGTCGGCCCTCACGCGGCCGCTTTTGTCGCACCGTCGCCCGCGTGCCCGCAAGGGTGAAATTCACGCCGCACGCGGCGCCCTTGCGTTCCCCCGTTCGCCGTTGCCACGTCAGCTTTTCGCCGCGAAAGGTCCCGACGAGAGATAACCCACCCAGGAAGGAGAACAGCATGAACACACGAAACGTCAACGTCAAAACCGCCGCTCAGGAACCCTCGGAGAGATATGCGATGAAAGAAAAAGCGTTTTCAGCCAGTCGTTCGCCGGATTTTCCAGAGATACGGCGCAGCGCCTACACCAACAGCGAACACCTGACCGTGCCGCAGGTGTACGACCTGTTTCGGTACGTGTGCGATGCCGCCGGACGCTCAACCGGTACGCTGCTGCCGCCCGACCTGCCGGAGGAAGCGGAGTACCTGTATGTGGCCTTTGACGGTCATGCGGATTCGGTGGCGGTATGGCTGGTTGACGGCTGGCCGCTGGCGGCGAGCGATGAAATGAGTCTGGTGCACTGGTCACTGCTGCGCACAAAGTAAAAAAGCAGCGCCGGAGAACGCTGCTTCTTCACACCGGCAGGACGGGTAATCCGTGCACCGGTAACCTCAACCCATTTAGCGGAGGTGTTCTGATGAACACAGTCAAAGCTACTACAGAAAAAAATACAAGTAAAACTGATGTGATTGAAAATGTGCTCGCCGTCGCGCCGGTCATTACCGTCCCGCTGGGCAAGCTGGTGAAATCCGACCTCAACGTGCGCAAGCGCGACCCCAAGCCGGAGGCCGTTGCGGAATTGGCGGCCAGTATCCGTGCGGTGGGGGTGCTGCAAAATCTGGTGGTGTGCAAGGTCAAGGGCGGCAAGTATGCGGTGGTGGCCGGTGGGCGCCGTCTGCTGGCATTGCAGGTGCTGCGTGAGGCGGGCGATATAGACGATACCTACCCGGTGCCGTGCAAGGCGGTGCCTTTGGCCGATGCGGTGGTGGTGTCGCTCACCGAAAATGGGCAACGCGAAGACATGCACCCTGCCGACCAGATTGCGGCCTTTCGGGCGCTGAGCGAGGACGGGCAGAGCGCGGCGCAGATTGCCGGACTGCTCGGCTATTCGACGCGCCATGTGCAAAAACTGCTGAAACTCGCGTCCATGCACCCCAATCTGCTGGCCTTGCTGGCAGTGGATGAAATCAACCTCGACCAGTTGCAGGCGCTGGCCTCGACCGACAGCCCTGACCGCCAGATGCAGGCGTGGGAGGTGGGTGACGACTTCTACAACGGCCGCGAGCCTGCCGCGCTGCGTCGCCGGGTATTGAACGACGAAATTCCCGCAGACGGCAACGCCGCGCTGGCGCTGGTTGGCCTGAACGTATACGAGGCCGCCGGTGGCGAGATACGCCACGACCTGTTCTCCGACTGCGGTTTCGTCACCGACCCGCTGCTGCTGGATACGCTGACCCTGCAACTACTTGAGAATATCGCGGCACAACTGGCGGCGCATGAGGGCTGGGCGTGGAGCATGGGACGCATTGACGCCATCCGCACATGGGGAGACGACCGCGAGCATTACAGCCTATTGGCGCAACCCACCGGCGAACTCACCGAGCTGGAGCAGGAGGCGCAGACGCAGCGCGGCCTGCGCCATGATGAACTGATTGAGGAAGGCGACAGCACTGCCGATCCCGCCGAGGCTGACGCCCGCTATAAAGCCGCCGAGCGTATCGGGGCTGAGATAGATGCCGTGCAGGAACGCGCCAACATCGCGGCCTGGGACGCCCAAATCAAGGCGGATGGCGGGGTGGTAGTGTCGTTCTGTCGCGGCGAACTGACCGTACAGCGGGGCGTGTTACGTCTGGTGGCAGAAGGCGGCGACGAGCGCGAAGACGACACCGGCAGCGACAACAGCGGCGACACCAACACCACCCAACAACAAGCGACAGAACCCCAAACCAAGGCCTACAGCGCCGCACTGTTGCGCAGCCTGACCGCCGAGCGGACACTGGCGGTGCAGGCGGCGTTGACCGGCAACCCGCAGGTGGCGCTGGCGCTGCTGGTGCATACCCTGCTGATTAAAATGACCACGCCGTGGGCAGGCAGCGTGCTGGGTGCCAGCGTCAGCCAGCAGCGCGGCACGTTACTGACCCATGCCCCCGCCAGCGCAGAAACCGACCGCGCCATGACGCGCCTCGGCGAGGTGGAGCAGGGCTGGATGGCGCGATTGCCAAAAGGCTGGGAGCAGGACTTTACCGTGTTGATTGACTGGCCGATGCCGACACTGGTTGACCTGCTGGCGTTCTGCGTCAGCGGCGGCATCGATGGCCTGTGTGAAAAGACCGACCGCAACGGACGGGCAGGGGCGCAGCTTGACGGGCTGGAAGCGGCGCTGGGCTTTACCCTGCGTGACTGGTGGGTGCCGACCGCGCAGAACTGCTTTGCACGTCTCAGCAAAGACCAGATAGGTGACGCGCTGGTAGATGCCGACCGACTGGCCCAGGCCGCCTCGGCGCTGAAGATGAAGAAAGCGGACGCGGCGATACTGGCCGAGGCCGAAATCAGTCAGACCCGCTGGGTGCCGCCGTGCCTGACGCCCTATGTACCGGTGACGTCAACCCAGCCCGCAAGCGACGACAGCGACGCGGCGTAGCCGACAATAACCCCCGTCTGGTACGCCGGGCGGGATTTATGCCGCGCAGGCGGCAGGCGGTTGTCCGACCCCGCGCACCTTGCGGCGCATCGAGCGCCACCGGCGCGTTGAACCGCCACGCGGCACTTGCCGGCACGCCGGCGCCGCAAAGGCTGAAACAGCGAAGAGTACACCGTATAATCCGGAGCGTCAGGGTGCATCTGCACCCGTTTGTTTATGCCAGGAGGCTGTATGCGCAAGAAACATCGACCGGTGCCGACCGCCGGTCAGATTGACCGTGATGGATTGGCTCGTTTTGGCAAGTCACACCCGGCTTATCGGGAGTGGGCACAGCGCCTCAAGCGAGATGAGCGTCTGCCCCGCGGGCGATTCTTTGCCCGGCTGACAAAAAGATAGATAACCCCAGGCGACAGTTGTCGCCTTCCCTCTTGCCAGGGCCAGGCTGCGGCTTCGCCGCGGCTCTGGCTCTGGCTGTTTCAGCCGCTCCCTGTTCGCAGACATTTCCTCAGCCTCTTTTTGGTACTGCCTGGCCAGGCCCGACATTGGGCGTCCTGTCGGCTGTCATGCTTCGCACAGAGCCGGCTTCGCCGTCTCTGCCCGGCCCTTCGGGCAGCGGGTTTCCATCCTGACGCAAGGGCACGCTTGCAGCGGCAACATTGCCGCGCCGCGCCAGGCTCACCGCCCGGCGGTGCCGGGCTTCAAGGCCGCCCCGGCATGACGCCGTGTCGGGTGTGTTCCTGCTCATCTGGTCAGGTGGTTATCTCTCGTCGGCCCTCACACGGCCGCTTTTGTCGCACCGTCGCCCGCGTGCCCGCAAGGGTAAATGGCACGCCGCAAGCGGCGCCCTTGCGTTCCCCCGTTCGCCGTCGCAACTCAGCGTTTTTGCCGCGAAAGGTTCCGACGAGAGATACATCAACCACCGAAGAGGAATGCCAGCATGAACACACAGAACGTCAACGTCAAAACCGCCGCTCAGGAGCCCTCGGAAAGATACGGGCAACGGCGCTGGGAGATCATGTTTTTCGGTGAAGGTGCCAACGGATCAATTCCGATGTTTTCACGCGTGACCGCCCAAACAGCAGCAGAGGCAAAGGCGCGGTTTATTTCGCTGTTAAATCCGGTGAGTGGGTATTTCCTCGGCGAGCCGATCCAAATTTCGGAAACAGACATTAAGGAGGTCAACGGGGG
>JAPFBL010001598.1:0-11466 GCA_026182355.1 Hermatobates lingyangjiaoensis | reverse complement strand
AGCTCGTCGTACATGTCTCCGTGTACTGGATCTCGTTGTCGTAGAGGTCCAGCAGCAGGTCAAAGGTGTATTCCTTGAGTCCTGGCGCTGTTCCTCGGTCAGGCGCTCCAGGTTCTTCTGGTACTTGTACCCGATGTAGTAGCCGTGAACGGCCTCGTCGCGGATGATCAGGCGGATGATGTCCGCGGTGTTGGTCAGCTTCGCATGCGAGGACCAGTACATCGGAAGGTAGAAGCCCGAGTAGAAGAGGAAGGACTCGAGGATGACCGGAGGCGACCTTCTTCTTTCTGCGGGTCATCGCCCTCGTAGTAGTCGAGGATGATCTTCGCCTTGCGCTGGAGGTGCTCGTTCTCCTCCGCCCAGCGGAAGGCGTCGTTGATCTCCGGAGTCGACGCCAGGGTCTGGAAGATCGACGAGTACGACTTCGCGTGCACGGACTCCATGAACGCGATGTTGGTGTACACCGCCTCCTCGTGGGAGGTCAGGGCGTCCGGCAGCAGCGACACTGCACCGACGGTGCCCTGGATGGTGTCCAGCATGGTCAGGCCGGTGAACACGCGCATGGGTGGTGCGCTGCTCGAGCTCGTTGAGCGTGTTCCAGCTCTTGATGTCGTTCGACAGCGGCACCTTCTCCGGCAACCAGAAGTTTCCGGTAAGGCGGTCCCAGACCTCGAGGTCCTTGTCATCCGGGATGGTGTTCCAGTCGATGGCCGCCACCGGGCACTCCCGGGCCTCGGGATGCTTCTCCCTGTGCGCGGGCGTCGACGGCGGGCAGTCCGAGCGATTGACAGTCATGTGGTTCCTTCCTTGGCTGCCTCGCAGTCTAGCCCCGCCGATCCCCGATGGCACCGGCGGGGCGACCCGGCTATGCGGCGACCCGTGCCGCCTCGCGGCGCGACAGCACGCCGTCGGCGATGAGGTAGATGATCAGGCCGACCACGACGAGCCCGGTGAGGATCCACAGCACCGTGGCCACCACGGCCTCGGCGTCGTTGCCCGCCGGCGACAGCCCGGACAGGAACGTCGGCCCCAGGTCGACGAGCTTCGCGGTGTACGCGATGCCCACCGGCACGGCGATGTTGATGACCAGGTTGCAGAAGCCGATGGCCACGCCCGACTTCTCCGCCGGGATGTCCCCCACCGCCGTGGCCACCAGCGGCGCGTAGATCAGCGCGAAACCGCTGGGGAACAGTAGCATGGAGATGACGATGATGGACACGGACTTGCCGACGAACACCGCCGGCAGGATCAGCGCCAACATGATCAGCGCCAACATGATCAGCAGCAGCGCCGCGATGATGGTGTTGCGCGACGACAGGATCTTGCCCACCTTGCCCGACAGGGCGCCGACGACGACGGCGAGCGCATAGCCGGGCGCCAGGATGTACGCGGCGCCGTCGATCTTGATGCCGTGGAGCTTGTCGGCCAGGTGCGGCAGCAGGATGGCGGAGTAGCCCAGCTGCACGGAGTAGACGACGAGCACGACGGCCAGGACGGTGACGTAGCGGCCGTTGGCGAAGAACGCCGCGGTGACCAGCGCGTCGTCGTGGGTGCTCACGTGCCAGGCGAAGACGGCGATGCCGATGACGGCAGCGACGGCCCACGGCCAGGCGAACTTCTGCATGTACATCATCACCGCGGTGGCGACGACGGCGATGAGGAACAGGCCGAACACGTCGAGGTGGCTGCGCACGCTGGCGGAGTCGGGGACCTTCTTCAGGATCACCGGGATGGCGGCGACGAGCAGCAGGGACACCAGGAACATGGCGGTCCACGAGATGTAGGTGGCCATGATGCCCGAGGTCAGGGTGCCGATGAGCAGCGCGCCCTGGAACGCGGAGGTGGAGAAGCCCAGGTAGGTCTTCTGGTCGTCCTTGGACAGGTACTTGGTGACGTAGATGACGTACAGCGTCTCCGCGGCGGCGAGGCCGCAGGTCTGGATGATGCGGCCGACGAGGACGTCCTCCGAGACGTTTTGGAACGCGAAGCCGATGGCGGAGCCCAAGGCGATCATGGAGATGCCTGCGACGAGCAGCTTGCGCATCGAGATCGAGTCGGCCAGCGCGGCGTAGACCACCGCGCCGATGCCGATGACGATGCCCGCCAGGGTGGCCTGGAGGCTGGCCATGGTCAGCGACAGCCCCAGGTCTTCGGCGATGGGCTTGGTCACGAACTTGAAGCCGTTGTCGATGACCAGGCAGAAGACGAAGGTGAACAGGATGATCGGGACGGCGGCCTTGGGGTTCGGGGCGGCCAGCGGCTTGTCGGAGACCTTCATGTACTTGATTCCCATGGCTAGATCGCCGCCAGCGGGAGCGCGAGCTCCATCATGGTGGTGAACGCGGTCTGGCGCTCTTCGGCGGTGGTCTGGCCGCCGGTGACGATGTTGTCGCTGACGGTGAAGATGCCCAGCGCCTCGACGCCGGCGCGCGCGGCGGTGGAGTAGAGGCCGGCGGATTCCATCTCGACGGCGAGCACGCCCATGCGCGCCCAGCGCTCGTTGGCGTCGGGGTTGTCGTTGTAGAAGATGTCGGACGACAGGATGTTGCCCACGTGCGTCTTCACGCCCTGCTCGCGGGCACGGTCGCGGACGTCCTCCAGCAGGCGGTACGAGGCGGTCGGCGCGTAGGTGCCGGGGATGCCGTATTGCGACAGGAAGTTCGAGTCGGTCGACGCCGACTGGCCGATGACCACGTCGTAGAGGTCGATGTCGGCCTGGAAAGCGCCGCAGGAGCCGACGCGCACCAGCTTCTTCACCCCGAAGTCGTGGATGAGCTCGTACGCGTACAGCGAGATCGATGGGATGCCCATGCCCGAGCCCATCACGGACACCGGGTTGCCCTGGTACGTACCCGTGAACCCGAGCATGTTGCGCACGGAATTGAACTGCACGACGTCGTCCAGGTAGGTCTCGGCGATGAACTTGGCGCGCAGCGGGTCGCCGGGCAGGAGGATGGTCTCGGCGATGTCGACGCCGTTCGGGTTGATGTGCGGGGTGCTCTCGCGGGCCATGGGGGCTCCTTCGGATCGGGCCTTTTCGGCGTGGAATGTGCGGCGTGGGCTTTCTTCGCTTTGCGACGGCTCTCATCCGCCGTATCGCGTCCCACGCTGCGCCCGTCCAGAACGCTCGTCAATAGTGCGATTTACATCCGTGCGAGGATCGTCGCAAAGCGGCCCGCACCGGCGCAAAAGCGAGGGCGGGCACCCGGGAAACCCCGGATACCCGCCCTCTGCGATGCTCGCCGACCGGCCGCTACAGCATGCAGCTGACGCAGCCCTGGACCTCGGTGCCCTCGAGGGCGACCTGGCGCAGTCGGATGTAGTAGATGGTCTTGATGCCCTTGCGCCACGCGTAGATCTGCGCGCGGTTGATGTCGCGCGTGGTGGCGGTGTCCTTGAAGAACAGCGTCAGCGACAGCCCCTGGTCCACGTGCTGGGTGGCGGCGGCGTAGGTGTCAATGATCTTCTCGTAGCCGATCTCATAGGCGTCTTGGAAGTAGTCTAGGTTGTCATTGTCCATATGCGGTGCCGGATAGTACACCCGCCCGATCTTGCCTTCCTTGCGGATCTCAATCTTCGAGGCGATCGGGTGAATCGATGAGGTTGAGTTGTTGATATAGGAGATCGAACCCGTCGGCGGAACCGCCTGGAGGTTTCGGTTGTACAGGCCGTGCTCCTGGATGGAGGCCTTCAGCTCGCGCCAGTCGTCCTGCGTGGGGATGGAGATGTTCGAGGCGTCGAAAAGCTCCTTGACCCGCTCGGTCGCCGGCGCCCACTCGGCGTCGATGTACTTGTCGAAGAACTCGCCGGTGGCGTACTTCGACTCCTCGAAGCCGCCGAACTTCACGCCGCGCTCGATGGCGATCTTGTTCGACGCCTTCAGGGCCTCGAACAGCACGCAGTAGAAGTAGATGTTGGTGAAAGTCGATGCCCTCCTCGGACCCGTAGTGGATCCGCTCGCGGCCGAGGTAGCCGTGCAGGTTCATCTGGCCCAGGCCGATGGCGTGCGACTTGTCGTTGCCCTTGCGGATCGACGGCACCGAATCGATGGCGGTCTGCTCGGACACTGCGGTCAGGCCGCGGATGGCGGTCTCGATGGTCGCCGAGAAGTCCGGCGAGTCCATGGCCATGGCGATGTTCATCGAGCCGAGGTTGCACGAGATGTCCTCGCCGACCTCGTCGTAGGACAGGTCCTCGTGGTACGTCGACGGCGTGGAGACCTGCAGGATCTCGGAGCACAGGTTCGAGTGGGTGATGCGGCCCGCGATGGGGTTGGCGTCGTTCACCGTGTCCTCGAACATGATGTACGGGTAGCCGGACTCGAACTGGATCTCCGCCAGGGTTCTGGAAGAACGCGCGGGCGTTGAGCTTGGTCTTGCTGATCCGCGGGTCCTCGACCATGTCGTCGTAGTTCTCGGAGATGTTCACGTCGGCGAACGCCTTGCCGTAGACGCGCTCCACGTCGTACGGGCTGAACAGGTACATGTCGTCGTTACGCTTGGCCAGCTCGAAGGTGATGTCCGGGATGACCACGCCGAGCGACAGCGACTTGATGCGGATCTTCTCGTCGGCGTTCTCGCGCTTGGTGTCCAGGAAGCGCATGATGTCCGGGTGGTGCGCGTGCAGGTACACCGCGCCCGCACCCTGGCGCGCGCCGAGCTGGTTGGCGTAGGAGAACGAGTCCTCCAGCAGCTTCATCACGGGGATGACGCCGGACGACTGGTTCTCGATGTGCTTGATCGGCGCGCCCTGCTCGCGCAGGTTGCTCAGCAGCAGCGCGACGCCGCCGCCGCGCTTGGACAGCTGCAGCGAGGAGTTGATGGCGCGGGCCGATGGACTCCATGTTGTCCTCGATGCGCAGCAGGAAGCAGCTCACCGGCTCGCCGCGCTGGGCCTTGCCGGAGTTGAGGAACGTCGGCGTCGCCGGCTGGAAGCGGCCCGAGATGATCTCGTCGACCAGGTGGCCGGCCAGCTCGAGGTCACCGTCGGCGAGCGTCAGCGCGACCATGCACACGCGGTCCTCGTAGCGCTCGAGGTAGCGCTTCCCGTCGAAGGTCTTCAGGGTGTACGAGGTGTAGTACTTGTACGCCCCCAGGAAGGACTTGAAGCGGAACTTGTGCGCGTAGGCCCGCTTGAACAGGGCCTTGATGTCCTCGAACTCGTACTTGTTCACCACGATCGGGTCGTAGTACTTGTTCTCGACCAGGTAGTCCAGCTTCTCCTTCAAGTTGTGGAAGAAGACGGTGTTTCTGGTTGACGTGCTGCAGGAAGTACTGGCGCGCCGCCTCCCGGTCCTTGTCGAACTGGATCTTCCCGTTGTCGTCGTACAGGTTCAGCAGCGCGTTGAGCGCATGGAAATCAAGCTCGTCCTTGCCGATCGGCTCCGCCACGGTTTTCCCCATTTCAGCCACTGTGTTAGCTCCCTCTTCGTTTCCCTGGCTCGCGCCGGCTCGCTTGTCGCGTATCGCTTCTATTTGCTGTGCGTTTTTGCTTTGCGACGGCACCCTCGCCGTCGCCCCAGTGTTTCTTGTCGGCCGCGTCCCCGTGCGACCGCCGTCCCCTCCCCTCTATATAAGAGGAATGGTGCGGCCGCCATGGGCGCGTGTCCCGGCGTCGGTCAGGAGGCCGCGCGGTGCTGGAAAAAGTCCGCCAGCCCGGATCGAACGACCTTCACGTCTTCGTCGTTGCCCATCAACTCGAACCGGTAGACGTACGGCACCTTGCATTTCTCGGCCACGATTTCCCCGGCCAGCCCGTAGTCGATGCCGAAGTTGGTGTTGCCCGCCGAGATGACCCCCCGGATGAACGACCGGTTGTGCTCGTTGTTCAGGAACCGGATCACCTGCGGCGGCACCGGCCGGGATTTGTCCCCCGTGATGGATGATCCGCCCCCGTAGGTGGGGACGATCAGCACATATGGTTCGTCGACCAGCAGTTCCGGCTCATTCCGGCGGATCGGGATCCGTGCGTTGGGGATGCCCCAGCTTCTGCACGAACTTGTGGGTGTTTGCCGGTGGCCGACGAGAAATAGACGATGAACAATGGCTTTCGCCACCCTTCGAAGAAAGGCCGTGGTTCCCGCTGGAGCGGAAAAGCCACGGCCGGGGTTTCGGACCCGCGGTTTACGCGGCCCGGAGGGCCTGGATGCGGTCGGGGCGGAAGCCCGACCAGGTCTCGGAACCCGTGTCGACGACCGGGGCCTGCAGGTGGCCGAGCGCCATGACGTAGTCGCGGGCCTCGTCATCGAGGGTGATATCCACGACGTCGTAGGAGATGCCGGCCTTGTCGAGGGCTCGGGTGGTGGCGCGGCACTGCACGCAGGCGGGCTTGCTGTAGACGGTGACCATGTCTCGCGCGTTCCTTCAGTCAGTCGGTTCGAGGGATGTCGACCGGCGAGCCCTTCGGATCCTCCGGTCCGCGCCCTGAGTGGCGCAACACCAGAAACACTACACTTGGGCTTTGAAAAAGGCCAGTGGCGCAACATGTAGTAGTTACAAGCATCGAATTCCCTGGATGGGAATTCCCCCGCCACTACATGTGGGGCGAGATGGCCTCACAACCTTGTGATTTAGTGGTCGAGGTCCCGAAATTCGCCGAAAACCGTCTATCGGAGACCGGCCGGTCCAGCTATCGGCCAATGTCCGTGCAAAGAAAACCGCGCCGCATGGACCAGTCGGTCCATGCGGCGCGGCGGGAAACCCTTCGCTCTTAACCCTGGCGGGCCTTGAAGCGCGGCTCCTTCTTGTTGATCACGTAAACCTTGCCACGGCGGCGCACGACCTGGGCGCCCGGCTTGTTCTTCAGCGACCTAAGGGACTTGCGGACCTTCATTCGGGCGCTCCTTTCTTCTCGGCTCCTGTGGGCGGTGGCGGGCCGCGCCACTCCCCCGTCGGAAAAACGATTGGGATGCGACAACCCGGTGGCGCCGACCTGCGGCGCCACGACACGAACGGCCATGTTACCCAAACCGGCGCCCAGACACAAAAAGCCCCGCATCCCGAAACGGGAGGCAGCGGCCTCCCCGTCAGCGCCGACGGGTGCGCGCCAGCCCGACGAGCAGGGCCACGCCCCACACGGCGAACAGCGGATCCCACAGCCACGCATGGCCGATCATCGCGCCCCGGTCGTACCCGCCGACCGGCGCGATGACCGAGGCAAGCACGAGGTTGCCGATCACCGTCGTCAGCCCGCCCCACCCGATCAACGTCACCGCCGCCAGCCAGGACGCCGGCCGCGTCAACCGCGGCCACGGCCGCCATGCTCGGGTCTGCAACCACAACGGCCCGATCGCGACGGCGAACTTGACCAGCGCCACCGGGTACAGCAGCCACATTCTCGAGGCGAACCCGTCGACGAACGACTCGCCCATGGTCCACAGCAGACCGGTCCCGACGAGCGCCCAGTACAGGGAGATCGCCGCGTGCGCCCCGCCGGCCAGCGCCGCAAGCCAGAACCAGTTGGACCTCGTCATGCCCGAACCGTAGGCGCGTCCGAGTCGACCGTCCAACCGGGAACCCGGCATCGTCGGGAAAAAGGGCGCGTCAGGCCCCCGCGGCGCGCAGGTCTTCGCTGACCTCCGACAGCGATCGCCCCGTGGTTTCCGGGACCATCTTCCACGTGAAGGCCAGCGCCATCGCGCCGGTGACGGCGAAGAAGAGGAAGGACCACGAGCCGCCGACGACGTCGACCATCGGCAGGAAGGCCTGCGCCACGAACCAGTTGGCCGCCCACATCGCCAGGCCGGCCAGGCCCATGCCCGCACCGCGGACCTCGGCGGGCACGACCTCGGAGATGAGCAGCCACGTGGCCACGGAGACTGCGGCCTGCTGGAAGGCGATGAATACGGTCATCAACGCCAGCGACGCCATGGCCCCGGCCGTCGAGTTCGACGCCAGGCCGTAGACCGGGGCCAGCACGCCCAGCGAAATGGCGCAGCCGGTCAGGCCGATGATCAGCAGCCGTCGGCGGCCGACGCGGTCGATGATGCTCATGCCGACGGCGCAGGCGATGACCGACACGGTGCCGATCAAAATGGACGTGTACACGGAGTTTTCCGCCGACAGCCCGACCTTGTTCATCATCGTCGGCGCGAAGTACATGATGGCGTTGGCGCCCGTGACCTGCTGGGTCACGCCGATGAGCATCGCGATGATCACCGCGCGCCGGATCCACGGCACCTTCAGCGCCGCACGTTCGGCCGCCCGCTGGTCCTCGCTCATGGAACCCTCGGCGATCTCGACGTCGGAAAGCTCCGCCCCCGGCCCGTGCATGCCGCGCAGGACCTTGAGCGCATCGTCGCGGCGATCGCGGCGCAGCAGGTAAGCCGGGGTGTCGGGCAGCAAGAGCATGCCGATGAGCAGAATCACCGCGGGCACGGCACCCAGCCCCAGCATCCAGCGCCACGACCCCGACCCCGCCAACGCGGAGTTGGTGAGGAACGCGACGAGCTGGCCGATGACGATCATCAGCGAGTTGAGGCTGACCAGGCGGCCGCGGATGTGCGGGGGCGACATCTCGGAGATGTACATGGGCACGACGATGGACACGCCGCCGATGCACACGCCCAGCAGCGTCCGCGCGGCCCCGAGCTCCAGCGCCGACCCGGCCGCCGCGCACTACAGGCTGCCGGCGATGAATCCGACCGCGCCGATGAGCACCGTCGACCGGCGGTCGATCGCGTCGGCCACGCGGCCGCCGGTGAAGGCGCCGATGGCCGCGCCGACCAGCAGCATCGCGGTAACGGTGGATTCCTGGGCTGGTGTCAGCTCGAAGGACCGCTGGATGAACAGCAGGGCCCCGGAGATGACGCCGGTGTCGTAGCCGAAGAGGAGGCCGCCCAGGGCGGCGATGACGGCGACGGCGATGGCCCGGCCGGAGCCGCGGGCCTCGGTGGAAGGTCGGGTTGGTGCGTTCACGGAGGCAATCATGCCACCGAAACCGGATGGAAACCTCGCCGACGTACCCTGGGCCCATGAACTACCCGAAGGATGGCCTCCGCGAGCGCATCATCGCCGAACTGCACGTGTCCCCCGAGATCGACCCCGCCGCCGAGGTCGATGAGCGCGTGACCTTCCTGGCCGACTACCTCGAGGCCACCGGCGCCCGCGGTTTCGTGCTCGGCATCTCCGGCGGGCAGGACTCGACGCTGGCGGGCAAGCTCGCGCAGATGGCCGTGGAGCGGGTGCGCACCGACGCCGGCGGCACCAACCCGGACCACCTGGCCGATCCGGTGTTCATCGCGGTGCGCCTGCCCCACGGCGTACAGGCCGACGAGGACGACGCCCAGACCGCCCTGCGCTTCATCCACCCCGACGAGTCCGTCACCGTGGACATCGAGCTGGCGACCACCGCGATGAACGCCGCGGTGTCCGGGGCCATGGGCATCCGCGGGCTCGGCGACTTCAACAAGGGCAACGTGAAGGCCCGCCAGCGCATGATCGCCCAATACGCCATCGCCGGCGAGCACGGCCTGCTGGTCGTGGGCACCGACCACGCGGCCGAGACGGTGACCGGCTTCTACACCAAGCACGGCGACGGCGGCGTGGATCTGGTCCCCCTCGAGGGCCTGACCAAGGGCCAGGGCGCGCGGATGCTCGAGCACCTCGGCGCACCGGAGTCGACGTGGACGAAGGTGCCGACGGCCGACCTGGAGGAAGACCGCCCCGCGCTTCCCGACGAGGTCGCCCTGGGCGTCACCTACGCGGCCATCGACGCCTACCTGGAAGGGCGCGACGTGTCCGACGCCGATGCCGCGCGCATCGAGCACCTGTGGCGGATCAGCCGGCACAAGAGGACCACGCCCCCGGGGCCCTCGCAGGATTGGTGGCGCGCCTAGGCCTCCCGGGCGAAGGCGTCCGCCCCCGCCGTCCACACCGGGTCGGCGGTGTCCCCGGATTCCTGCACCAGCTCCGCGATGACCAGGCCGTGGGCGAAGGCCCACAGCGCCAGTCCGCGGGCCTCGTCCCCGCTGGCGACGCGCGTGAACGGCTCCCGGATCCAGCGGTCCAGGTCGGTGGGCTGGACCATGTTCACCACGCGGGCGCGGCTGATCAGCCGGTACCCGTGGGGGTCCGCCGACGCCGCGCGCCGGTACGCCTTCAGCAGCGAGCGCGGGCAGGGGTCCTCGTCCACGGCCTCATGCAGCGCGGCGCCGAGGTTGCGCAGCGTTTCGTCGAGAAGCAGCCGGTACAGCTCATCCTTGCCGGTGATGTGCTTGTACAGCGACGGCGCCTTCACGTCCAGGCGGGCGGCCAGCCGGCGCATGCTGACGTTGCGCCACCCCGACTCGCGCAGCATCGACCGCGCCTCGTCGAGGATGTGCTGGACTCGCGGCGAATGTTGGCCGGGTGCGGCGATCGTCGGCGGGAGCTCGCGCGCCTCGGACATGGGAGCATCACCTTCCGGAATGTTCATGATGCTGGTCATAGACCGGAGGGTAGCGCCGAAAACGGCGGTGCGTGCGGCTTTCGGTGAAAACGGGTGACGCCGTCAGTAACGCTCGGGCTCGTCGCCGAGGTGGAACTTGCGGCCCGAGATCTCGTCCGGCGTGACCACGACGTAGTTGTACTTCAGGGTCGGCAGCCACGGCTTCAGCGGCAGCTGGTCGGCCTTCGCGATCTCGTCGTTGGACTTCAGGGCGCGGGCGGTGCCCTTGACGATGACGGACCAGGCTTCCGCGGCCTCCGAGTCGACGTTGTCCGCCTCGAAGAGGACGTCGTCGTTGAGGGTGAGGGTGAACAGCTTGGACCCCTCCGCGGTGCGGAACCAGATGGCGCCCTCGTGGACGACGTAGTTCATCGGGAAGAGATCCATGTCGTCCTTGCGGCGCACCACGAGGCGGCCGAAGGTCTTGGTCGACAGCAGTTCGAGGGACTCCTCGTCCGACAGCTTCTGGATCACGTCATTGTTCTCGCTCATGGCACCCATTGTTCCATCGTCCGGACTTTCACGCAGACCCGGCCCCCGAACCTATTTTCGCAGTACATCTGCGCAAATGGAATTGTCCAGGTTATGGGCCATCCCGCGGCGAACGGCGTTGGGGGCACGAACGCAAAAGGCGGGGCCGCACCCGGTTTCCCGGATGCGGCCCCGCCGTTCAAGTGGAGCTAAGGGGACTCGAACCCCTGACCCCCACACTGCCAGTGTGGTGCGCTACCAGCTGCGCCATAGCCCCGCATGAAGTTGTGTTTCCGCGGTCTCCCGCGGCCACGGGAAAACGGCGAACCGTTTTCCTGTGGAGCTAAGGGGACTCGAACCCCTGACCCCCACACTGCCAGTGTGGTGCGCTACCAGCTGCGCCATAGCCCCTGATCATTCCGGCGCCCGCACCTTCCGGCACGCGCGTCGGACTTCCTGTAAATTACACGGCCACCCGGGGATTACCCAAATCCCCAGGTGGCCGGATAATTCGGCTACTTGGCCTTGCCGGCTTCCAGGGCGTTCTTGACCCACTCTCCAAGAGTGCCC
>JAPFBL010001597.1:0-10217 GCA_026182355.1 Hermatobates lingyangjiaoensis | reverse complement strand
AAGAAAACTTACAGAATTCAGTATTTCGAACTGTTGTTCGTTATCACGAGAGTAGACTAGTAGGAGAACGAAGTGAGAGAGATCTCCCCACGTCGAGAACGGAGCGCGAATGAAAGAAATAAAGAGTCAACCGAAGAGAGCAGCATAGCGTAAAAAAGGAGCTAGGCACTAAGTCGGAGAACGGAAAGGGAAAGCAAAAACAAAAGATAAAATATAAAAATTAAAAATTATAAATTAAAAATTATAAAAAAGGAAATTAAAAAAAAAAATAAATAAATAAAAAATAAATAAAATAAAAAATTTATATATAATAAAAAAGGAAAAAAAAATAATAAAATAAAAAAATTATATATAATAGAATATATAAGTTAAAAAAAAAAGGGAAAAACAATAAAGTTAACGCTTCTGATTTAAACCGGGATCTGATCGGGCCCCAATAACCATATGTGGGCCTCCTCAGACGCTCTTAATGTCAAACTACGGTCATCAGTGGTCACTAGCTTAATGATTTGAACAGAAAAGCAGTCATTAAAAGAAAGGTTATGGCTGTTGGCATGGATAGCTACAGGAAGCTGTTTGCGCTGACCGACCGAAGCTCTATGGTTGTTCAGGTTGTTATGGTTGTTTATATATATATATATATATATATATATATACACTTTAACACGTAGAAAAGAACACAGAAAGACACTACAGAACTCACTTCGATATTTCGACATCCGTCGTCATCGGAAAGAAGTGCGAAGTACTCGCGTTGAGAAGCAAAATATATATATTATATAAAATATATATATATAATAAAATATATATATAAATATATATATATTGCAAAATATATATTTATATATATATATATATATATATAGTTCAATGTAGAAAAAGAAACATAGAGAAATCAAAAGCACATACTTACAGTCTCTAATTTTTTGTTTAAACCGTCTTCAGGAGAGATAAGAGAGGGAAAACCAAAAGCACTGGATCATAGACGGATGGAGACCCGTCTCAACGGTTCAAACCAAAAATTAGAGACTGTAAGTGTGTGGTTTTGATTTCTCTATGTTTCTTTTTCTACATTGAACTATATTTGTCCGTTTCGGATCGTATTTCCAACGAATAAGTGTATATATATATATATATATATGCCGGTTGCCGGGACGGTTTCCTGCCGTTGTGTTTCCAGCGTGCTTGGTCGCCCATTCTCTTTTCTCCTGAAGAAGGATCATCCGAAAATTTGAGTTTGTAAGTGTGTCTCTTTCTCTGTGTGTTGCTTTTCTTCATTTGTGAACTGATTTGCGTCCAGTTTGGATCGTTTTTTCGAATTTTGAGTGGATATATATATATATATATATATATATATGAAAAATACAACACACAAAAGAAATGAGAACACTTAATCGATCAATATTTCGAACTGAAGTTCGTCAACAGGAAGAGAGTAAGGAAAGAAGAAGAGGTACGTGAGATCAGGAGTGCGAGTGGAAGGTGACTATGAGTTTCAAACAGTAATCTCAATTCCAAAGTAATCGTAGCGCTGCAAGCTGATTCACCGTAAACGATACAATTCCACCGTAATCGAGCTCGCGTACCGTATAAGAGAGAGTACGTTTTATACAGTACTCGAGCTTGATTACGGTGGAATAGTCTCGTTTACGGTGGATCAGCGACTCTGTATCTTATGCGGTACTCGAGCTCCATTACGGTTGAATAGTCTCGTTTACGGTGGATCAGCGACTCTGTATCTTATGCGGTACTCGAGCTCCATTACGGTGGAATAGTCTCGTTTACGATGGATCAGCGACTCTGTATCTTATGCGGTACTCGAGCTCCATTACGGTTGAATAGTCTCGTTTACGATGGATCAGCGACTCTGTATCTTATGCGGTCTCGAGCTCGATTACGGTGGAATGGTGTCGTTTACGGTGAATCAGTGACTCTGTAAGGTATTGACTTTAGTCACTACTAAAATATGAAGTACTTTAGAAGTGACTGAAACTAAAGTCACATCATTCAAAATGTCTTTATACTAAAGATTGCTAATCACTGAAGGACTTGATTTTGATTGTATGAATAATCTGATCATATTACCATCCTTTGAAGAGATGATATCATAATCAAGGTAATTATATCATCATCAAAAAAGCTTGAAACAGAGCTTTTTTGATTAAATAAATTAGTTTTAAATGTAGTTACTTTCATAACGTAATTTTCCAGCCCCATGACTTATTTACATATTTCATTAAAGTCGCTGTAACCCCTGAGGGTCGCATATTTATTAATTTAAAATCCAACAAACTTAAAAACTTTTTTTTTCATATTGTTCAAAAATAAAATAACCAAACAAAGAATGTCAAGCCCACAGTGTTCTTCTTCAGGATACATCACCTGTATCCATGTATGAAAATTAATACTCATACTGTTTATTCAAGATTAATAAAAAAACACTTAAAAATTGATTGCACAACTTCAGAATTTATTCATCTACTGTATAGTAAAATAAAATCACTAACGTTTGACTTATGAGAATTTTTAATTAGAATATGGACTTTTAATTTAATTGTACAATATGCTCACAATTTAATTAATTATTAAATCATTAATTCGTTAATCTCATTCGGGGTTGATTAATTGTTTAATTGAATATTTTTTTCATCTTCTCTTTCCCTATATTTTGAATTTACATCAACATGTGATGTTGAACATAATATTTAATATATATAATATATTTTTTAACATAATATTTTCAAAAGTAGTACATACTTTACACGCACACTCATAAAGAGAGTTAGATTAGCTCAGTGGTTACCGTACTCCCCTCTGGGTTGGTAGTCCGAGGTTCGATCCCTCGATTTATTCACGCGGGAGGTGAATAAATCTGATCACTTCATCCCTCGGAGAGGACATTAAGCCATCGGTTCCGAGCCTGTACGATGTCAGGTACTCGTTAAAGATCCCTACTCGCACATGCACATTGAGTTAAGCAAAATTTAGGACCTTTGGTGTAGTTCAGTGGCTTGCCTGCTCTCCTCAGGACTGGTAGATTCAGGGTTCGAATCTACTCCAACCTTCCCTTGATTTATTCACGCAGGAAGTGAGAAATTTTTTTTTACTATTACTTCATTACTATTACTGTAATGTTCCATTAATAATTATGTTTACATTATTATTAATAATTAAATTGTATTAAAGAGCAATAACTGTGTCAAGAATCCATATTTTTTCTTTCCTTAGGGGTCTGAGTAGCCCAGTTGCATATGTATTCCCTCTTCTGGGATAGTTGATCTGGGGTTTGATCATCCCTCGATTTGGGGATTATTTTGAAACACTTGATTTATTCAAGCGGGAGGTGAAAAAATTCTCAGTACGTCATCCCTCAGAGAGAATGTAAAGATGTTAGTAATGAGCCTGTATGATGTTAGGTACTTGTTAAAGATCTCTAATCTAAATAGATTTGAGTTAGGCAAAATTTAGGACTTAATCTAGAATGTTGGTTGAGTGGTATCACAAATGTTCAGCCTGTACGTGCTCTCTTGTGGGACGGCCACTGCAACCCAACCCAACCTAACTTAACTTTGACTGGATTGGATTCAAAATGGATTGTGTCCAGTTGGATCGTTTTTCGTTTCATTAAGTGATATTATATATATCTTTTTCGTTAGAAATACGATCCAAAACGGACAAATATAGATCAATATAGACAAAGAAACATAGAGAAATCAGAAGAACACACTTACAGTCTCTAATTTTCGGTTTGAACCGTATTCAGGAGAGATAAGAGAGGGAAACCAAGCGCACTGGTTTAGAGACGGTTGGAGACCCAACCGTCTTTTATCATAAGACGGTCTCCTCTTATCTCTCCTGAAGACGGTTCAAACCGAAAATTAGAGACTGTAAGTGTGTTCTTTTGATTTCCCTATGTTTCTTTGTCTATATTGAACTATATATATATAAAGATTTCACATAACCACGTGAAATAACAATCAATTATCAAACCACAATATGAAATGGGAAAACAATATTAAGATCTTTCAGCCGTAACAAGTGGTCTTCGTCAGAGTCAAAAACCCAACTCTTTGGGTTTTCAGTTGGGTTTTTGACTCGTACGAAGAACTGCTTATTACAGTTAAAAGATTTTAGTTTTGTTTTCCCATTTCATATCGCGGTTTGATCATTATTGTATATATATATATATATATATATATATATATATATATAAACACTAATAAATTCTCGACCGTGTGACAGATATACAACTAAAAAAAGTAAAAGAAACTGAGCGCATCCCGATCTATCCTTATTTATATATATATATATATATATATATATATATGTGTGTGTGTGGGGCGCACTGATAACTATTTATTATGTTTTGTGTACATGTTAACAATAGAACACTTTAATATACATCACTAAATGGGTCCCCACATAATACACAAAGTCTCTGTCTATTGCGAATTTCCGGTCAGTTCCTCCGTACTGCTGAGCAGATGGCAAGGCGTGCGATGAAATGTAGAATGGAATTAAGAAGTGGCGAAGAAACACAAGGCATGGCGAGTTGATCGCGAGAACAGGGAGAGAACGACTGCAACAGGTAAAGATGGCGACAACAACAAGTTCTTCAGAACAGGGAGAGAAACGATTCCATCAGGTCAAGATGGCGAAAACAGCTGGTTCTTCAGAACAGCTGGTTCTTCAGAACAACTGGTTCTTACTGACTTGCGTCAGTGTTGCCGCTACATATATATATATATAAATTTAAATTACACAAAGCACGACACAGAAAAGAGAATACAAAGAAAACTTACAGAATTCAATA
Organism: Hermatobates lingyangjiaoensis; assembly: GCA_026182355.1. Taxonomy (NCBI): domain Eukaryota; kingdom Metazoa; phylum Arthropoda; class Insecta; order Hemiptera; family Hermatobatidae; genus Hermatobates; species Hermatobates lingyangjiaoensis. The sequence goes on along the minus strand of JAPFBL010001597.1, from coordinate 5,404 downwards.
TTTCGAACTGTTGTTCGTCATCAGGAGAGTAGACTAGTAGAGAGGACGAAGTGAGAGAGATCTCCCCACGTCGAAGGACGGAGCGCGAATGAAGAAATAAAGAGTCAACCGAAGAGAGCAGCACTAGCGTAAAAAAGGAGCTAGGCACTAAACGTCGGAGAACGGAGAAAGCAAAAACAATAGATAAAATTATAAAATTAAAAATTAAAAATTATAAATTATAAATTAAAATAATATATATATATATATATATATGTAACTGCAACGAAAGACAGACGAGTCGTTGTCTACCTGCAGAGCGACTCGTTTCTACCTTCCTGATAACGAGGACATCGAGATATAGTAGTGAGTTTCTGTTTCATTTCTGAGTGTTCTTTCTGTCAATATAGTTTATATATATATATATGATCAAACCACAATAAGAAATGGGAAAACAAGACTGTTATTTCACGTGTTTATGTGAAATCTTTTTATATATATACAGGTTTTTTAGTTTCAGATATGAAACAAGTAGGTATTGTAAGTTGATTTTTATTTCGTTCCCTTTTATCATCATTTGCTTGTTTTAAAAAAGTAAGTCCTACCTATCACAGCAGTAAAAAGTAAGAATACCACTGCAACCTAACCTAGTTTAACTTAACCTAAACTAACCTAACCTATTTAACTTAACCTATCCTAACCTATCCTATCTTAACCTAACCTATCCTATCCTAGCCTATCCTAATCTAACCTAACCTAACCTATCCTCTCCTCACCTAGTTGTTCTTAACCATAAAAAGTTTTCTTTCAATCCTGAGTCCTACCCTATCTTAACCTAACCTAACCTAACCTATCCTATCCTAACCTAACCTAACCTATCCTCACCTAGTTGTTCTTAACAATAAAAAGTTTTCTTTCAATCCTGAGTCCTACCCTATCTTAACCTAACCTAACCTAACCTATCCTAACCTATCCTATCCTAACCTAACCTAACCTAACCTATCCTAACCTATCCTATCCTAACCTAGTTGTTCTTAACCATAAAAAGTTTTCTTTCAATCCTGAGTCCCTTTCTTCTTTTTTACTTTTAATCTGTTATATATTACTCGTATTTCTGAGTATTAATTTAATTGATATTAAAACTGAATATAAACTGTTTAGTAATTACCTATAATTACAATTATTAGAACAGTAGATGTTTTAACTTTCCACAAGATGTAATTATAGATCAAACACACTGGAATTTAAATATTGTGTACTTACATAAGCAAGAAGACCAATATTTCGAGCCAGCCAAATAGTCTTCAATAGATCATACATGCTGAGTTATTCCGAAAATCTGAAATTATTTGAGAAATATTCAAACCTTCAACCAAAATATTACAAAACAAGTAGAAAATATTTCATCAAAAAAAAAAAAAAAAAACAGGAATAAACCCTTTTCTAATATCTGGCCGGGAGTGTTATACGTTATACTAGTGCATTTTCTAATAGAATCTTTTTAATATAAATAGTAGGATATCTTTCGGAAAATCGTTTAATGTTAGCATCAAAAGATTGTTTTTTTGGCTTTTGCCTTGTTGATTCTGACGTGACCTTTAACCTTTTCTATATAACATCACTTTCTTTTCCGTCACATTTAACAAAAACTATTAAAGTAATCATTTTTTTTTATCAAAGTAAAAATTTACCATTATAGTTTTTTTTCCTTTCAATTTTACATTACTGCCGTTATTATTGGCTTAAATATTTAAATAATAGATTTTTTTTAGTTATTAATATGTTATATTGAAGTAGCAGCATGACAGAAAACTATTTATAAAAAAAATTTGGTAGCCAATTGGTGTGTGATGCACTCTCTCCCTAGTATATGTAACACCCAGTGCCATATCAACTATTTTTACCGCTACACCCCCCCTCTCACTCTCACTCCCTCTCTCTCTCTCCCTCTCTCTCCTCTCTCTCTCTCTCTCTCTCTCTCTCTCTCTCTCTCTCCTCTCTCTCTCTCTCTCTCTCTCTCTCTCTCTCTCTCTCTCTCTCTCTCTGTCTCTCTGTCTCTCTCTGGTCGTTGATAATCCGTTAACATTCAAAACTCCAGACACTTCTGAAAAATTTATTTTTATGGAATTACAAAATCAAGGATTTAATTTAAGACTGCTGTCATTGGTCACAGACTTACATCTTATTATAGTACGTTTAATTTTCATTATTACAGTAGAAAGTTCGTCTAAAAACAGTATTACACATATAAAACATAGATTTTAGAGTGCTTATTGGCCAAAAATACGAGTTTCTTTTTATGGACCAAGCACTGTATGGCTGCAAATGCTATGCGGTACAATTTTAAGTGTGCCTACAACACTTTGGTTCACACGTGTATGCACATACACTCACAAACACTATCACACCACATACATACTCACGAGCATTTTTAAACACAAACACACATACATACGCACGCACATCATACTCTTGAGAACTCTCACACACATTCATGCGCACGCACATCATACTCACAAGAACTCTCACACATACATACGCACGTACATCATACTCACGAGAACTCTCTCTCACACACACACACACACACATGCGCACGCACATCATACCCACAAGAACTCTCATACATACATATGCACGTACATCGTACTCACGAGAACTCTCATACACATACATGCGCACGCACATCATACTCACGAGAACTCTCTCTCTCACACACACACTCTCTCTCTCACACACACTCTCTCTCTCTCTCTCTCTCTCTCTCTCTCACACACACACACACACACACACATACACACATGCGCATCATACGAGAACTCTCACACATACATACGCACGTACATCATACTCACGAGAACTCTCATACACATACATGCGCACGTACATCATACTCACGAGAACTCTCACACACATACATATGCATGCACATCATACTCACGAGACCTCTCACACACTTACATGCGCAAGCAAAACATACTCACGAGGACTCACACAGACACACACACACACACATACACACACAAAGACACTAAATAAATTCAGGGAATATCAAAACTTGTGAATCCATCAAAATCCCTATATCTTCTTTTTTTCTCGATCACTACGTTTTACCCAAAAACTAATGATACAACATTATAATGCGTTAATAAACTCAGTTGTTATTATTTTTTTTATAATTTTAAATGTATAAACTAAGTGGCAATCTAAATATGTATAGCATGGAGAGGAGAGACTCAAGTAAGCGAGGGTAGCCAGGGAGGAGCTTACTGGATCAATAATTCTTACTATATATGTGAGAAAGGAGAGCATTTAGGCAGAGCACGTGTGATTTGTGTGCCCTACAAACCGGATTTAATTTATCGCTTCACCATCGCTTTGGATCTTACTTAAAGTATTTTATTATGACTTTAGCCCTGTTCACTAATGTCATTCGTCCAGTAAAAAAAATAAGCATAAAACAATTGTTTCAATTATTCCACTTAACATCAGTGCTTTCAAACTATCCAATTCAAGTTTACTGTTGTTTGAATATGGAATTTATTCAAAGTTTTATGCCAAAGTTTCATGTTTTGTACAATTTTTTAATGTATTAGAAGCGAGTAAACAAAACAGTAACCAAAACGTAACAACACAGGTACACACACACACACACATGATATCAATTTTAAAACAAAATTTGTCAATCAATACTTTTAAACAACCCGACTCTGTTCAGTTATGTTTTTATATTATATTATATAATATCTATATAAATAAAAGAAAGGTTTTGTCTGTACATTGCTTAGAACTGCCTCTTTTGCAGTTATCTTTACGTTTCATGTAATAGAGAAACCAAATCCACCCTTATAAAAATTTCTCTGTCGGTTTGTCCGCAAAAATTTGTCAGAAATAAACTCAGTTACCATAAGACATAGCAAGCTGAAATTTTCCAAGTTTTTATATGAATATAAAAAATAGTCAAAGTTTTATTTTATTTATTACGTGTTCACTTTAAGACAATATTCTCTTTAAAGTGCTATGAACTGGATGTTCATAAACAATGGGTAGTATTAATTAACAAAGATTAATTAATTAATAATATTGATTAAAAATATGTGTTAATAATTAATTAATTAACCAAGATTAACCCCCCAAGATTTACTAACAGATTAATTAATTAATTAATTAACAACACAAAAACGTCAATTCGACAGTATAGAGCATATAGAAGAGATTTGCTTGATATAGAGCAAAGGTCACAGCGGAGGCAGTAAAAACGCAAGTCATTTCCTAAGACTATTTACAAACAAACAACAGATGTTTAACCTATTAAACAACAGACCTTTTTAACCTATTCACCACTATCTGCGGTCTTTTTGATGAAAATTAAGAGTTATACAAGAGACAAATCAAAAAGAAGACGACGTAAAATATTTAAAAATGAAAAATAAATGTTCTATAAATAGAAAAAAGTTTAAAAAAAGAATTAAATAATTAATCATTCAGTATCTATTAGAAATTTAATGCATAGATAGGAGCCATAAATACTGAAAACTTGTATTACCAGTGCCGAAAATCTGAAATATATCATTTGAAGAAGAAAACATACGAAGTAATGCGTTTTATTTCCATTTTAAGTATTAATTTTTTTAAGATAATCATCTGTGATTATTTTTTTAGGCATCGTTGAGAGGGTTTGACGATATTTTGGTTGATTACATAGATTGAGCATATCTACTTTAATACATCGGAAGACTGTATGCAATAATTTGTATTGTTCTATTTGTTCTATTTTTTTTCGCCTATGGACTGGTAGACATTAGTATTGAAGGTAGGTAGACGACATTGGTAGGTAGGTACTGGTATTGAACCCCGGTCCTACCAGTTCAAGTAACCTGAGTAACAAATAATTGAGAGACACAAACTTATAGTTGTTTAGAAAGAGGGAGATAATAAGCTAACCGGAAGGTAGACGAACAAGCGACGAATGGAAATTATCTCTTTCATTTTCCTCTCTTCTCATAACTGTTGTACCGGAAATTAGGAACTGTAAGTTCAATTGTTTGTTTCTCAATTTTATATATATATATATATATGTGTGTGTGTGTGTGTATTTTGGGAGCAGACCTTCAATCAAACATGTTTTATTAAAAATTATGCCAATTTTACTTTTGTTCTTTTCCGGGTTAATTTTTCAAGTTTTTGACATGGATTTCCACCTTTCTGTAAAATATAAAGTAATTCACCAAAAATTTATTCTTGACTTCCATTTTTTTTTCACTAAACAAGTTTTAACCATAACAAAACAAATTAACAATACATACAAATTATATACGACGTTTCGGTAGCTCTGACCATTTCAGGGATAATAACTAAATCATCACAGAACTCAAATACAAAAATAAGAACTATCTAAATTATTAACATCCTAACGGAATAAGAA
>JAPFBL010001595.1:0-11111 GCA_026182355.1 Hermatobates lingyangjiaoensis | reverse complement strand
TAAAAGGAAAAGCAATTCTCAACTCTTAATATGAACAGGCAGGAAAAATCAACAAACAAGTTCTTACGCTATATATACCGAGGAAAGAACTTACAAGTCAGTAAAGAGATTGGATTAGTGATGAAGAAGCAGTTCATTATCTAATTGAATTTCTTGACTCTGAATTATTTCTCCTGGACTGCCTGCTCATGAGAAAAACTTAAAGTAGGAGCACCAATCATGCTGCAATTTAGTAGCAGTAACAAATTTCATGTTACGAAACATGAGTGCCCCAAAACTGTACAACGGGACACGACTCTGAGTTCGTGCTCTACACAGATATGCCATAGAGACGGACATAATGACTGGATGTGGTATTGGGGGATCTGTGTGTATACTTCCATACCATTGATTCCGAGCACTGCCTGTTTACGTTGAAATGATTGCAAAGTCCGGTCAGAGTCTATTTCGCAATGACGTTAACTAAGTCGCAAAGGGAGACTTCATCTAACGCAGGAATACAAGGTAGCGAAACCAAGTTTTCTCACATGGTAAACTGTAGTTTACTTGCTCAAGAGTTAGTGGTTCCAACTGTTTGTTCTTCCATGAACCTGAATGATAGACAGCTAATGTGGTGTATACAGAGGCATTTGTTTAACACTGTACTAATAATGGTATTTTCTACTGTTCTATTATTTCTAATGACAATTTTGGAATACCAAAAATGACGGAACTTTCGATTCCGTCAAAGACGGGTACGTTTGCTATGTATTATATATAACTGTAAACTTTTTTTAATTTAATATTTGCTTAATAAAAACACTGGTAATAATGTAAGGTAGGGACCAGATTAGCCCAGTGGCTTCGTGATCGCCGATGACAGTGTGCAAATGTATTATAAATAAATGTAAGAAACAACTATTTTTTTGAATTTAAAATGTGAATAATATAAAAAATGGTAATAAAGTAAAGGGATTAGCCAGGGTGCCAGTAGCTTGCTTGCTCGCCGATGACAGTAGTGCAAATGTATTATAAATAAATACAATAAAAACAATTTTTTTATTTAATATTTGCGTAATATTAAAGAGACTTTATCAAAAGCATGAATTCAAGTTAGCGGACCAAGTTTTTCTCACTGGTTAACTATAGTTTACTTGCTAAGAGTCAGAGGTTCCAAGTTTGTTCTTCCGTGAACCTGAAGGACAGACAGCTAATGTGGTGTATACAGAGGCATTTTTTGCACTTTACTAATAATGGTATTTTCTATATTCTATAATTTCTAATTATAGTATTAGTATAATACTATAATTGATATTTTGGAATACCAAGTATAATAGAATTTTTGATTCCGTCAAAGACGGGTACATTTGCTAGTATATATATATACCTGTTCATCCCTCAATTTTTTCTTTTATTTATTTATTACGTTTTCATATTCCACTAATTTAATGTATTATAAATTGATTCCTGTCTACCTTATTCTCTGAACCAGTGAGCTTAGTTTCCCTCTCTTTTCCCTCCTGAAGACTGTTCGAATCAAAAATTAGAGACTGTAAGTGTGTAATTTTAATTTCTCTATGTTTCTTTTTCCACATTGAATTATATTATGTATATTATATATATATAATATATATATATATATTATTTTATATATTATATAATATATATATATATGCAGTATTACTATATTATGTATGTCTACTTTGATATATAAAGGAAATAAATATGATGTTCAGTAGTTGTTCTAAAGTATTATATTTAACTATATTTATCTTAATATTCGCTGTGTTTAATGTTTGTTTAATAAAAGGAGTAAAATAAAGTTTTATTTTTCTTGAAAAAAAAAAATAATAAAGAAGCTCATATTGGTATTGGAGGGAATAGAAAGCTAAGAAACTGGTTCATAAGAAATATCTGGTCTAAATAGAATGGTTTACAGTGTTGTACTATCTTTTTATGCAAACTAGAGGCAAACTGGGATTGAAGAAAAAAAAACAAGTTATATATATATATGTGCTGAAGAGGTAAATGGAAAGTACGTATGAATGATATTTATTAAAAAAAAATATATTACTATCTTTAGAAAAGAAGATTGAAAAGAAGTCTTATAGTGTTAAATGGTATCAATATAACTGAAATGGAAAGAGAGAAAGAAAAGAAATATTTCTATAAAATATAATTTAATATTTCATATAGAAGGCAAGTATGATGTAGGAAAAGTAAGATCTAAGAGAGCTTCACAAATGGACCGCCAGGGTGCACTCGTGTGGTAAGGAAGATATTCAGGTGTTCTCAAAGGATTGAATATTTAAGAAATTTGAGTGAATTTTGATTATTTTTTTTTTTTTTATTACAGGTATGTGGTTTTTATATCAGAGGAAAGTCTTCCTCAGTTGATATTTTAACAAAATTGGGAAGAAAGAATTGATAATCATATAACAATTTTATGATTATCCACCTATAGATATGAAAGTTACCGCCTAAATGATATCTGCCTTCCTGCGGGACTCTTCGCCTCCTCATGACGACGATGGTCGAAATATCTGTGTTTGTCATTCATCGTGAAACGTATATATATATATATATATATAATATTTAATATATATATATATATATATATATACAACATAAATATTTAAATATATATATATATGTATAATATATATTATAGTAATATAAATATAAAAATATATATGCCTACTGCCACCCACGCCAATCTCCATAACCTTCCCTTCAACGATTGCTTCAGGGTTAAAGTTTTAAGAAAACTCTCAAATGATGACACCCAGACCACTCTAAGGGCTTCTGAGGAAGCCTTCATTTGGTTATTGGGTGCAAGAAATTCCCCTGGTCTAAATTTAATCAGATGATTTTTTTTTTCTATGTGTTCTTTTTTAAATTCTAGTTTTATTATATATATATATATATATATATATATATATACTTTTTCGTTGGTAATACTATCCAAAACGGACAAAAATAGTTCAATGTAGAAAAAGAAACATAGAGAAATCAAAAGAACACACTTACAGTCTCTAATTTTCGGTTTGAACCGTCTTCAGGAGAGATAAGAGAGGGAAACCAAGCGCACTGGTTCAGAGGCGGTTGGAGACCAAATATATTAAGTATTCAGTTAGCTTCAGCTGCTCAAAGGGACTACTTCTGCGCGATGACGACGACTGTCGAAATTCGTTGTGAGTCTTTTGTGTGTGTCCTTATTTGTTTTTCTTTCCTGTGTGAACTATATAAATATATTTATTAATATATATTATATATAATATAAATATTTAAATATATATAAGGATTTCATTTAAACACTGAAATAACAATCAATGATCAAACCACAATAAGAAATGGGAAAACAGGACTAAGATCTTTCAACTGTAACAAGCGGTCTTCGTCAGAGTCAAAAACTCAACTGGGTTTTTCAGTTGGGTTTTTTGACTCTGACAAAGACCGCTTGTTACGTTTGAAAGATCTTAGTCTTGTTTTCACACATCTTATTGTGGTTTGATCATATATATAGATATATATATATATATATATATTATATACATTTTCGTTGGAAATACGATCCAAAACGGACAAATATACTTCAATATAGAAAAAGAAACATAGAGAAATCAAAAGAACACATTTACAGTCTCTAATTTTCCGTTTGAACCGTCTTCAGGAGAGATAAGAGAGGGAAACCAAGCGCACTGGTCCAGAGACGGTTGGAGACCATACATATATATAATATATAAAGATTTCATATAAACACGTGATATAACAATCAATGATCAAACCACAATAAGAAATGGGAAAACAGGACTAAGATCTTTCAACCGTAACAAGCGGTCTTCGTCAAAGTCAACTGAAAATCTCAGTTGGGTTTTTTTGACTCTGACGAAGACCGCTTGTTACGGTTGAAAGATCTTAGTCTTGTTTTCCCATTTCTTATTGTGGTTTGATCATATATATAATATAAATATCTGTTTAACAAGAACAGTTATACAGTTGTTATATTATATATTATATTTATATCAGTTCTACAGTTAAACAGTAGATAAAGTTTAAATGATTTCATAAACTCCTTTTTGAGGGATTGGTGTTGTTTTAAAACACTATGTATTGAATTGTTTTGCTGAAAATGGATAGAGAAGAATGGGAAGGCTTGAGATATTGTGAGGGAGTGCTTGAGAATTGGCAGTAGGTGTATGTACCGTGCCCTCCCCTGCTGTAGCAAGATAAATATTATTGCATCAAGTCCCCCCCCCCCCCCCCCCCCCCCCTATCTATGTCTACCTTTTCATCAATTCTCACTTTCCACAAGTTATTATTCACTTGATTCTCAGAAATCATAAATAATTCGTGAAAATTAAAGCTATATTTTCTGTTAATTTTTGCTATGTGTCAAAATATACTAAGGAAATTCGAGTTTTTTTTTTCAAGAAAAATAAGTCACCGATAATACGTTAACTTATATTAGCACAATTCAAAAATGAAACAGTCCTTTTAGGGTAACATATCAAACGATTAGAAAGAAGAAGAAAAAAAACAAAGAAACAACACACAAGTAATTTTATATTTCGACCTCTTTGTTATCAGGAGAAGGAGAAGAGGAGTTCTGTTCTACTGGCGTACAGCAACTCTGCCAGTCGTGGAGAACTCCTGTTCTTCTTCTTCTTCTATCTCTCCTGATGATGATGAGGTCGAAATATTGAAGTGAGTTTTGTGTTGTTTTTTTTTTATATGAGAAAAAGAAGAAGAAGAAACCACAATAAGAACAACGACAACAACAGCAGTTTGTGTTTGATAGTTGAGCAGAACTGCTCTTCTTCTACCTCTCCTGATGATGATGAGGTCGAAATATTGAAGTAAGTTGTGTGTTGTTTCTATATATGAGAAGAAGAGAAGAAAACTCAATAAGAACAACGACGACAACAACAACAGCAGTTTCTGTTTGATAGTTGAGCAGAACTGCTCTTCTTCTACCTCTCCTGATGATGACATGGTCGAAATATTAAAGTAAGTTGTGTGTTGTTTCTATATATGAGAAGAAGAGAAGAAAACTCAATAAGAACAACGACGACAACAACAACAGCAGTTTCTGTTTGATAGTTGAGCAGAACTGCTCTTCTTCTACCCTCTCCTGATGATGATGATGATGAGGTCGAAATATTGAAGTGAGTTGTGTGTTGTTTCTACATATGATAACAAGAACAAAAAGAAGAAAAAACCAATAACAACATAGACAACAACAACAACAACAAGAGTTGCTGTTTGCCAGATGTGCAGAACTCCTGTTCTTATTTTCTTCTTCTCCTGATAATGTCGAAGTCAAAGTATTGAATCTACTTGTGAGTTGTTTCTACATATTTAATAATTATATCAACATCAAAACCACAATGAGAAATCAGAAAAAAAAGAAGGCTAAGACCTATCAACCATAGCAAACGTTCTTCTTTAGAGTAAAATCTTTAAGTACAATACTTTTACTTAGTAAAATATATTTCTTGTAAATAAACAGCAAGGCTAAGACTTCCATCAAGCTCTTCATAATCCATCGATTTACATAAAACTTTGTCCAACAGTTCGTTATTGTTAGCTGCCTAAAAGAGAGAGATGCCGGTCATTTCAATTTTCCTTGAATTTTCCTTAATTAAGTTCTTTAATTAGGTGGGAAATAAATGGAAAGTTGACCTCCAGACAACAGTTTTAGGTTTTCACTCGAAAGTAATAGCAATTTATTTAAATTTTCTTTCTAATTGGCAAACTTTAAGTAGCAATATTATTTTTATCGTCGTAGGATGTGGCAAAATCTGTTCATCAGATCTCTTAGCAAGACGTCTTGCTTAGGGTATGTGGGGTTGGGGGTCCCGACCCAGTAAAAAAACCACACATCGTATTTCCTGACAATACCCGACACGGAAACCGTTGTCACATTACTTCATGCCGGTGCCTCAGTCCTCCTGAATAGGATTCACCTTCTTGTCCCCATTCGTTCACCTATGAATTATCATTGCCCTTGCCTCACACCACTTTCGTTCTTCTTATGACGGAGAACCACCTCTACAAAGTGTAGAAACATTATAATGGATTCATTAATTATAGTTATAATAATAGTGTATTACATTCAGTTAGAGTAAATTAATTGTGTTTTCAATAAGACAAAGTTCAGTTCAATCGTTATAAATTTTGAAAAAAAGGTCAAAAAAATTTTGGTATGATTCATGAATTATGGATATGGAGGATGTAAGAAATGTTTCATACCAAAAGATATTAGTTCATGCTCAATACGCAATCCTTTGTTGGTATGCTTTATACCAAAAGGCAGAAATCAATAGGACTATGTCGGTGTTGTTTAATAAAATCGTGTCGTAATGTGAGTGCATAGCAAGCTTGAATGTTAATCTGAGGTAAAATGGATAAACCAACAAAAGTCTCCACACAAGTGAAGTTTTATTCAACGCGTTTCGAACACTTTGTGTTCATCATCAGGAAGACACTATAATACAAATTATATCTAATTAGTTACAAAAATTAGAGTGAAATAATAAAATTCAATTAAGAGAATTCAAGACATACCCAAGGATGTGGTACTGACGGGTTGGTCCAGTGAAAACAACTAGTAGGAAACAGATCCGTTGCGAAAGAGTGGGGATAGGCATTTAGGAGATAAGGTGACAAAGGTATCGGGTATGCTTGAAAACCGTTAACTGAAATAGAGAAGGCCAGAACCAATAATTTAGAGGAAAAAACTTTCTTTTCTTTTTTTTTAAATTTATCCATTATTTTTTGTTGGTTTATCCATTTTACCTCAGAATGAGTAAATACCACACAATTACGGATTGCACAACTAATAATTTGAATGTTAATATAGGTTTAATTAGCTTGAAGTGGGAATTCAACGGGACCCAACGTAGATTGATCGTTTATGATAAAACACAGTGAGCAAATCTTTATTCGGAGTTTTGAATTTTGCCTAACTCGAATATTTCGAGTAACTGATATCGTACAAGTTTGGAACCAACGGCTTAACGTATTCTCCGAGAGACAACGTACCTAGATTTTTTACACCACTTGCGTGAATAAATCGATAATCAGATTGGGTATTGAACCACGGATCTACCAGTTCAGATGCGAGAACATAATCGACTTGTTTACCCTCGTAGCTGATATATCAAGGTACAACATGATTCATGTAACAGAAGAAAAAAAAATATTCGCCTAATATTAAATAAAATATTTTTTGTCACCAATACATCCCATGTTGTACTCGATTGTTCGAATCATTTCATGACTTGCTATAAAACAACAAAGAGGACTTACAACCCCTCTGAGGGAGGAAGTGCTCAGATTTATTCACCTTCCGCATAAAAAAAATCGAAACCCAGCATGGGTATTGAACCCCCGATCTACTAGTCCAGAGACGTGCACGATGCACTTGGGCTACCCTGGAGCCTAGAATGTTTAATAAAAGAGTCATGTCACTGTTTTAAAAGGTTTAACAGTTCTAAGAATGGTTTATACCTAATCTATATATAAATTCTCTTTGTGGCTCTGTATGTTTGTACCTTATGCATTCGGCCTACAATGGACCTTTTTCAAAAATTCTTTGCAAGGCACTTTCTATAGGTCTTGGGGTGGTTTTTAGGCTATTAAACTCTGGGGGCAGCTTAACCCTGGCCCCCTAGTGCCCAAAAACCTCAAAAATTTGCCAATTTTTAGTTTTTTGCATTTTTTCTCAAGAAATATGGCGTCTACGGCCTTAATGTAAAATATTAAATGTTGGAAAAAAAAATCGAACTCAATGTTATTTAATGATTTTTTGCTCTAGGATGCTTCTTTCATAGCCTAGGTACCACTATTTCCTGAAAATGTTAAAAAACGTCCAGGGCTGTAGATCATGAATGAAGAATCGTAAGACAAAAATGCATAAAATAATATTGAACCCAATTTTCATTTCGATCATTTCATATTTTATACTTAAAACTTCTAGACCCGGGCAACGCCGGGTATTTCTGCTTGTATTTATAATTAGAAAAGTACTGTTTGATAAGACTTTATCAAAATACTTTATAAGAGTAAGCATCCTCCTTTTGAATGCTTACTTTTGATTTCTTTACTTTTGAATTACGTTTGTGAATTTCAACAAAGTTGATACCTTATGAAACGAGACCTACAGCTTTTAGGATTGTTATAATTTAAGTTAACTACTTCCAGTATAAGAATCACTATTTTCTTGTTAGGATATTATTGTTTAAACCAGTAGTTCTCAACGTGGTCCACATGGACCCCCAGGGGTCCACAGAGGATTACTGGGGGTCCATGAGAAAAGTAGTATTCTGAAGGTCCATGACACGTGGTTAGGGCTGTATGTTAAGTTTAAATGAATTCATCAGCAAACCAAAAATAAATCAAAGCATAGTAAGCTTTGGCCGCACAATATTCACACATAATTAAAATATAAGGCCTAATATCCTCCTCAGTTTGTTAAAATGTTCCAATGTTTTAAAATTTTCTATTGCACTTCTCTTTATGGTACATTCAAAATTGATTCTGTTATAATTTATTTCAGGGTTCTTTATAAAATGTAAATGAAGAAATATTTTGTTATTGTTTTAAAAACATTTTTGTATTTTGCGTTGTAGATGTAATAAAATTATTTCATAATTAACGATTTTCATTTACCTAAAAACAAATATTTATTTATAAATTCCTATAATTATGCTTTTTAAGTATCCGGGGGTAGTGGGGGTCTACAAGTAGCTTTTAGGGGTCCACAAGTAGCTTTTAGGGGGTCCAAAAGTAGCTTTTAGGGGGTCCACAAGCAAACAAAGGTTGAGAACCCCTGGTTTAAACAGATCTCCCTAGCGGGTGATAACGTCAGCCGTTTACAGGTTTTTTGTTTGATCGGTGATTCTACAGATTCTAAATTTTGCCTGACCAAAGTGCACTTCGATTAGGTATCTTTAACGAGTACCTGACATTGTACAGGTTTGGGACTGAAGGCTTTAACATGTTCTCTGAGGGACGACGTACTCAGATTTATTCACTTCCCGCGTGTGTAAATCGAGGGCCAGGTGGGGATCGAACCAAGGACTACCAGCCCAGAGGTGAAGTATGTTAACCACTGAGCTAACCTGGCCCTCTTTGTTAGGATAACTTTCATTATTCATTTATATAGTATAAATATATCGAATAAATAAATATATAACAAATTTATGGCCAAAAAGAATTATAAAGTAAACCACCTGTTGGTAAACTTGTCTGGCCCAAAAGACTTGACCCACTTTGTTTTTATTTTTCAATCCTTAATGAGGAAAATTTAAATTTTCCAACCATTACACTAAGAAGCTTTATAACAGGTGGTTACTTTAAACACACAACAGTCCCTTCACTAACTGTATAATACTAAACGGCTAATTATACATTCTCGAGTGGTCTACCCTAAACATTACTAAAATTATACCAATTATCATATATAATGAACTATCAATCAAATAAAATGATTTTTTTTAATATTTTGAAAATCGCAAAGTGTTTTGTTTTCTTTTTTTTTAAAAAAAACACGCAATAATTATTTTTCTGTTTCAAAATTGTATAATTCTGTCTAAAGAAAAGGTTTTAAAACCGAAACGTTGGCAATGAGTGTTTAATTTGAACCACAAGAACTGACAGAGTCTTGATAAACTTTTATTTTGATTAATTATATCTGTATACAAACACGATATTGATAATATTTGATTATAACAACCACAATATTTCCGTTGAACATGATCACAATTATAATGACGCTCGCGATAATAATATTAATGACGATCGTGAACACGATAACGATTGTGACGATCGTGATAACAACACTGATGAAGATCGCGAACACGATATCGTGATAACAATATTAATTACGATCGTGAACACGATATTGGTAGCCTCTTTGATAACATCACAACAACCTTTATAATTAATACATTTGAAACGCAAAACCTGTGCCACTTATTTTACTCCTTAATTTATTAATTATGCTATTTTATCTCTTGAGTATAAGATAACATTTAAATGAAATACAAACGACATTATTTAAACCCATAACCTTATCAAAAGTGTAATCTTGTAGCATTAAATCAACCATGACGTAGTTCCCTACAACTAAGTAAACTTTATAAATCTAAACTGTAAACAAAATATGAGCCAAATTAATAAAGAAGATGCGTAAGCTTCATGACTTTAAATTGGAGGTGCTCCTAGTGGTATACTTTTTTCATATTTATTTATACATTCAAAAGGAAAATGAAAAATATATTACTTTTACCTACACTGAGCGTATACATAAAACGTCCGTGATGTGGCTGGAAAGCTGGGTACAAGTCTTAATATCAAAACAGGGATACATAAAACGATTTTGTGAATTTGTCATGATATATACATCTAATTTTACATATAAAAGGTAAAAAAGTCTATATTTCTGTTAAAATGAAAACAATTAAAAAAATTATTGGTAAAAAGATATTGCTTATATGATGATAGATAACATATTATAGTTGAAACTTATATCTAACATGTTATACTGAAATTAACTGCTGGAATATGGTGGAAGTGGCACGACTAAAAAATGAAGATGGAATTAATTTTTCAAGCCAAGATGATTTGCAATTGTTGTAAATAACCCTTATGATGTTAATAATAATATGATATTTGTATTTTGCTATGGGTTTTTTTTATTTCTTATTTTATAAGCCGATCCTCTAGCGGGTGATAACGTCAGCTATTTACAGGCTTTTTGTTGGATCAGTGATTCTACAGATTCTACATTGGGAGTCCAAAATTTTGCTTAACTCAAGTGCATTTTGAGTAGGGGATCTTTAACGATTATCTGATGGTTTAACGTCATCTCCGAGGGACAAAATACTCAGATTCATTATTTATTTATTTATTCTCGGCCCGCGTGAATAAATCGAGGGCCAGGTGGGGATTGAACCCCGGATTACCATCCCAGAGTCGAGTACGCTAACCACTGAGCTAACCTGGCCCTCTCTTGTTAAAGTAACTTTCATTATTTATTTATATAGTCTAAATATATGGAATAAATAAATATATAACAAATTTATGACCAGAAAGAATTATAAAGTAAACCACCTGTTGCTAAA
>JAPFBL010001591.1:0-10402 GCA_026182355.1 Hermatobates lingyangjiaoensis | reverse complement strand
GCCAGCGGGGGGGGCCCACAGGCGGTAGATTTCGCGGATCGGTTCGGGTCTCGATCCACCGGTCGGTGGAGAACTCCTGCTCGACCATCCGGACGCGAAGATCGGCTCCATTTCCTCCGGCTTCAGCGGCTCGCGCGTCCCCGGGTGCAGGTGCGGCGGCAGCGGCTCGGGGAAGTCGGCGGCGAGGTTGTACCAGTGGGTCGGCAGCGCCGAATCGGGGAGGATGGCCTTGGTCATCTCGTTTGCGGGCGTGGCCTGCGCGGTCATGTGTGCTCCTGTGTAGTGCGAAGTGAACCCCCACAGGCTATCCGGCGCCGTCGGCGGCGTTCGCCATTAGGCTCGGCGGACATGAAGCTCTATGCAGCGGCCCTCGATTTCCGCGCCGTCTCCCGCGAGTTCGGGGTGCCGGAGACGTTCGCCCCGGAGGTCCACGCCGATGCGGCCGCGGCGGCCGATCGCCGGGCGTCGCGGAAGGACATGCGCGACGTTCCCTTCGTCACCATCGACCCGCCCGGTTCGATGGATCTGGATCAGGCGATGCATTTGAGCGAGCTCGGGGGCGGCGGCTGGCGCGTCCTGTACGCCATCGCGGACGTCGGCGGGCTGCTCGCCCCGGACTCGCCGACGGCGCGCGAGGCCATGCGCCGCGGCCAGACCATCTATCTGCCGGATGAGCCGACGCGCCTGCACACCGCGGCCCTGTCGGAGGGCCTGGGCAGCTTGCTTCCCGACGTCGACCGCCCCGCCATCGTGTGGGACATCGTCCTCGGCGCCGACGGCGAACCGGCCGAATGCGACGTGTATCCCGCGCTGGTGCGGTCGGTGGCGCGGCTGGAGTACGTGGAGGTGCAGGAGTCGTTCGACGCGGGTGAGCCGCACCCCTCCATTGCCGCGTTGCCCGAGGTCGGCCGGGCGAGGCAGGGGTCGGCGCTGCGTCGTGAAGCGATCAACCTGCGCCTGCCCTCGCAGACCGTCGCGCCGACGGGTGACGGGCGGTGGGAGCTGCACCTGGATGCGCGGCCGCCGGCGATGGACCACAATTCGGAGATTTCGCTGCTGGCGGGCATGGTCGCCAGCCGGATGATGGCGGAGGCCGGCGTCGGCGTGCTGCGGACGTTGCGACCGGCGGGGGGAGGAGGCGCTGGCCGAGTTCCGCGTCGCCGCGCGGGCGCTGGGCTACGACCTGCCCGACGACGCCGGGATCGCCGAGGTCAGCGCGTTCCTCGCGGGCGTCGACGCCGAATCGGCGCGGGGGATGGCCGTGATGAAGGACGCCACGCTCCTGTTGCGCGGGTCCGGCTACGAGCGGTTGGGGTCGCTTGACGACGGCCCGGCCGCCGATCCGTCCGCCGCGCCCGTGCATTCCGGCGTCGGAGGGCCATATGCGCACGTGACGGGGCCGCTGCGCAGGCTCATCGACAGGTTCGGGTTGGAGTACTGCCTGGCCATCGCCGCCCACCGGCGCGGGGAGACCGAGACCGTGGAGGTGCCGGAGTGGGTGAGCGCCGGAGTCGACGAGGCGATCTCGACTATGGCGACGTCGGGCCAGCTGGCTTCGCGCGTCGACCGGGCGTGCCTCGATCTGACGGAGGCCGTCGTGCTCGAGCCGTGGGTGGGCATGGCCTTCGATTCGGCGGTGCTCCACGACCGCGGCGAGGAAGTCGAGGTGTTCGTGTTCGAGCCGCCGGTGTTCGCGACGTGCCGCGCCACCGCAGGGGAGGGCGTGCCCGCCAAGGGCACCTCCCAGCGGATCAGCCTGGTCACCGCGGACCCGTCGAACCCACTGGAGCCGCGGGTGGTGTTCGGCTGGCCAGCGGATTAGCGGGGAGCCAGCTGGGCGGGGCCGGCGGGGCCGGCCGAAGCGCGTGAATGCCGGGATGTCGGTTTAGCGGGGCCGGCGGCGGGAACTCAGCCCTGGAACGGCGAATCGACGGCGTCGCCGGCGTCGGTGCCCTCGATGCGCATCACCGATCCGCCGCGGCGGAGGGCGGCCTCGACGTCGTCGGCGTCGTCGGCATGCGCCCACACGACCACCGCGGCGCCGCGGGCGGGGCAGCAGCGGGCCACGGCGTCGAAACCGTCCAGCGCCTCGACCAGGCGGCCGAGCGGCGAATCGCACGACGGGGCTGTGTCGCGCACCGACACGTCGTGGGCGACGCCGGCCATCGCGGCGGCGGCGTCGCCGTGGCGCAGATGCGCGGACACGGCGCGGGCGCGGTCGGAGCAGCCCGAGGCGTCGTCGAGCCACTGGGTGGCGCGGCCCACCGTCGGGGCGTCGTCGTCGGGGTTGACCTCCCGGCGGGCGCGGACCCACTCGAGCACGCGCGGCTGGGCCTCGGGCAGGCCGTGGAGGGTGGGCACCCCGAAGGCGGAGCAGGCCTCCGCGAAGAACTCGTGGCGCTCCACCTGCGGCGACGCGCCGGTGATGTCGGGGGAGTAGGCGATCATCAGCGCGAGGTTGTCCGGGCGCGGGGTCTGGGTGACGGCCTCGTCGGAGTGATTGCAGGTCAGCACCGAATCCGGGCGGCTGCGCAGCGCCGCGGTGTACGGGTGCAGCGGCCAGTGGGCGCCGTAGTGCGCGGCGGAGGCCTCGTGGAGGGCGGCGGCCAGCCGGGCGCGGGTGGGCACGTCGTCGCGGTCGCCCCACCTGGCATTGGTCGCCAGCGCCACCGCGGACTGCAGCGCGGCGATCTCGCCGAGGCCCCGCCCGCCCGGGATGTTCGACGCCCAGCGCACCGTGATTCCCGAATCGGTGCGGGGGATCAGATGCATGGTGTGCTGCAGCGCCACGATGGCCGCCGCGACCGCGGTGACCTCCGCCGGGTACGCCTCCGGCACGGAATCGGGCATGGGCAGCGAGGTTTCCTCGCCCGTCTTCGCGGAGATGACCGTCAGCTCGCCGGAGTCGTTCGGTTCCAGGGCCACGGCGACGGAAGCGGGCAGCGCGGTGGCCAGCAGCATGCCGCCGGTGGCGGCGCAGGTCTCGCCGAGGAGTTCCACCGATCCCGGCGCATGCGCGATCGTCGCGTCCGGCCCCGCGGACTCGCGGACTCGTTCGACGGCGGCGGGGACGGGCATCGGGGACCTTTCGACGGGGATGGTGGACGGGCGCGGCGGCGCCGCGGCCACCGTCGGATCCGGGCTCCCTCCCTCCAACGCTCGCTCGTGCGGGCGGAGGCGGACACAGCCGCGGGCACGGGGTGCCGGAGGGGTGGGACGGATCATCGTCGGGGCCGCGTCGCCGCGAGCCATGTCCAGAGATAGTACCCGCGGGTAACCTGGACACAACCGGCCCGTCGGCCGCGGCGACCCCGATGCCGGGCACGCGGCCGCCGCGCCACCGCGACGATCCCAGGAGGATGACATGGCCGACGACGCCAAGGATTGGTACTACAAGCCCTCGACCGGCGAAGTGACCCGCGGGAAGCAGAGCGGCTGGGACGACCGGATGGGGCCCTACGCGACGGAGGCCGAGGCCCGCGCCGCGATGGAGCGCGTCGCCGCCCGCAACGAGGCCGCCGACGATTGGGACGAGGAAGACGACGACTTGGGCAAGCCCCCGGCCGACGCTTAGGCGTCGGCGGCGGTGCGGCGGGCCCGTCGCGAAGCAAGAACCGCATCCACCGAGAAGCGGCCCGATCCGAACGCCGCCAGGAACAGGGCGCCGGCGCCGATGACGATGACCAGCTCCGGACCGCCGTTCGCGACGAACAGGCCGTTGCCGGTGTGGGCGATGGCCCAGGCCCCGGACATCAGCAGGGCGACGACGATGCCCACGATCGCCTGGAACGCGCCGATCAGGATCAGCAGGCCGCCGCCGAATTCGACGATCGCCGCGATCCAGGCGGACAGCGCCGGGACGGGCGCGCCCATCTTCTCGAACCCGGCCTGCGTGCCGGCCATGGTCCAGTCGAACAGCTTCTGCCAGCCGTGGGCGAGCAGAACGACGCCGAGGCCGATGCGGGCGATGAGGCCCAGAACGTCGCGGGCGACGGCGGGCAGCTGGGGGATGGTCATGATTCTCCTTAGTCCATGGATCTTGCCGGGGATCTCGCCGGTCGATTTCGCGGGTGGTTTCGGTGATGGTCATCGGCGGCGATCGACGCCGGATGATGACGTATCAACGTCGGAGAATAAGAGAAAGCCGGCGCGCACACAAGACCCGTGCGCGCCGGTTTTTCGCGGCGGTTGCGAGCGGCGGGCCCGGTCGCCGATCCCGCCCCGGCAGGGCCCGGCCGCCCGTTCCATTTGGTTCGTCGCGGCCGCCCTTTTGCGCCCTTAATCCCGCTTGGTGCGGTCCTTGCGTGCCTTCTTCGCCTTCTCCCGGGTCTTCTCCATCTTCGACTCGAGCTTGGCGTAGGACTTCAGCACGCCCTTGACGTCGTCGTCGTACGCCTCCAGCGCCTTCAGGCCGTCCATCCGCTCGATCTGGTACAGCACGCCGTAGCCGAAGGTGTCCTGGTCATGCGAGTGCGCGCGGCGGGCCTTCTGCAGCAGCACGTGGCGGGCGGTGCAGGTGTCCTGGAAATCGCCCAGCGACGATTGCAGCTGCTTGCACGCCGCGTACAGCTTCTTCGTGGGCAGTCCGGACGCCTGCGCGGCCTCCGCGGAGTAACGCACCTTCTTCGCCGCCTTGCGCACGTCGTGGAACCGCTCCTCGCGCTCGGCGACGGGCAGCGACGTGTCGCCGCGGCCCTCGACGGCCTTGCGGTGGCGCCGCTCGAACTTCCGGAACGCCTTCGCCAGATGGATCGCCAGCACCGCGTTGGTTTCCGCGTGGATCTGCTCGGGGGTCTTCTCCGGCGCGGGTGCGGGCTCGGGCGCGGTCTCGGCGTCCGGCGTCTCGGCCGGTTCCGGCTCGCCCTCGCTTTCCGACGCCCCGGCGCCGGCATCCCCGCCGTGTGCCTCGGCGGCGCCGTACCCGTCATCGGCGGCGTCCGACTCGTCGACGATCCGCTCCGCCGTCTCGGCGGGGGAGAGGTCATCGTCCTCGGGCTCCTCGTCGGAGGCGTCGGCGTCGTCAAGCCCAGCCGCGGCGGACGCGGTGCCGTCCTTCTCCTCCGCCGGCTCATCGGGCTCGCCGGTCCGCTCGGTTTCCTTGGCCGCTTCCTCGGCGGCCTCCTCGGCCGCCTTCTTTTCGGCGGCCTCGCGCTCGGCCTCCTCCGCGTCCTCGGCGGCGTTCGGGTTCACCGGCGGGTCGGCCAGCAGCTCGTCGAGCTGGTCGAGGATGGTCAGGTACCGGCTCGAATCCAGGGCGGCGACGACGCGGCGGTGGGCGCGATCGTAATCGCGGCGGATGTCGGCGATGAGCTCTTCGCGCATCTCGCCGCCGATGACGTCGGCCTCGTCGCGCTTGAGCTGGTTCTCGAACCGCTCGGCCACGACCTCCGCGTCGCGGGCCACGCCCAGCACGCCGGCCAGCAGTTTCAGCTCCGACTCTATGTGCGCGATCCGATCGCCCACCAGGATGCCGTGGAACGTCTGCATGTGGCTGCGCAGCTCGCGGGTGGCCACGCGCATCTGGTGCACCGAATCCCACTCGTCGCGGCGGACCTTCGGGTCCCACTCGACCATCTTCGCCACGTTCGCCGCCAGCGCGTCGACGACCGCGCGGCCCGGCGTGCCTTCCGGCAGATCGGCTGGCGTCGGCGGCACCGGGGCGGCGTCCTTCGAATCGCCCAGCGCCGTGGCCAGCTTCGACGGGCTGTCCGACGGCGTCGCGCGCCGGCGATGCGCAGCACCGCGCCGAGGCGCTCGAGCAGCTCCGCGCCCTCCGGCTGCATGGCGATGTCGCCGATCAGCTCGATCTCCCACTCGCGCCACGACGTCTCCTCGCCGCCGGGCAGCAGCGACACCGCGGTGACGTGGTCGTCGCAGAACTCCGCGATCGGCTCGCCGTCGGCGTTCTTCAGCGTGGAGACGTGGCGGACGTTGTCCACCCGCGCGATGGGGCGCAGCGGGTGCTCGCGCACGATGGAGCGGACCGGCGCCAGCAGCGCGTCCGGGACGACGTAGGTGGCGTCCGCGCCCTCGCCCTCGACGGAGCCCTCGTCGGGGGCGGCGCCGTACTCCATGCGGCCGGCTTCGGCCGGGGTCTTCAAGTGCCAACCCTCGTCGGGGCCGCCCAGACGGCGGCGCAGGGTGCGCTTCGCGCGGGTGAGCCGAAGATCGGGGGTGTCCACGTACGTCGCCGACATTTCGCGGACCTCGACCTCGACGTCGGCGACGCCGGGGACGAAATCGAACCCGGGGACCACCGCCTGCTCGGGGGCTGAGAACTTCACCTCCACCTCGAGGGACGCGGACGGCTCGGTCCGCTCCTTCTTGCCGTCGGAACGGTTCTTCTCGGGGGAGGTGTCGGATGCGCTCATGGCCTTGACCTTACCCCCGGATTGGAGGGGTCGGCACAGCCGGTCGTGCCCGTTTCGCGCGCCCGCCAGCCCACCCGCGGGCGGGCTCGGCGGAGGTGCCGCGGAACACCGCGGCGGGGCCGTCGATCAGCCCTTGAAATCCTTGTCGACGGGCGGGAAATCACGGGACTCGACTTGCGCGACGTAATCGCGGGCGCCCTTTTCCAGCAGCTCCCCGACCTCGCCGAACACGGTCGCGAACGACGGGCGGCGGCCGTCGGACGGCACGGCGAAGGCGTCGTGCCACACCAGCACCTGGCCGTCGCAGTCCTTGCCGGCGCCGATGCCGCACGTGGGGATCGGCGACTCGGCGGTGATCTCCTTGGCCAGCTCGGCTGGCACCATCTCCAGCACCACGGCGTGCGCCCCGGCCTCGGCGACGGCGCGGGCGTCGCGGCGCAGCTGCTCGGCGCCCTCGCCGCGGCCCTGGACCTTGAAGCCGGACAGCGCGTTGACGGACTGCGGCGTGAAGCCGATGTGCGCCATCACGGGGATGCCGGCGTTGACCAGCGCGCGGATGCGCGGGGCGATGCGCTCGCCGCCCTCGATCTTGACCATGTGCGCACCGGTCTCGCGCATCATGCGCGCGGCGCTGAGCACGGCCTGCTCGTCGGAGGCCTCGTAGACGCCGAAGGGCAGGTCGGCGACGACCAGGGCATTCGGGGCACCGCGGACCACGGCGCTGGCCAGCGGGATCAGCTCGTCGAGGGACACCTCGGTGGTGGTGTCGTATCCGTACATGACGTTGGCGGCGGAATCGCCCACCAGCAGAACTCCGACGCCGGCGTTGGAGAACGCGCGGGCGGTGGAGTAGTCGTAGCAGGTCAACATCGCCCAGGGCCGACCTTCGGCCTTGCGGGTCGCGAGATCGTTCAGACGCATCTTCCGGGTGCTCATGTTCGCCAAGCATGCCACACGGAGACGGCACACGAACCCGGGTCGCCCGCGTAACTTGGGGGCATGAATCGCCAACAGGAATTCGTCCTGCGCGCCATCGAGGAGCGCGACATCCGCTTCATCCGCCTGTGGTTCACGGACATCCTCGGCTACCTGAAATCGGTGGCCGTCGCCCCCGCCGAGCTGGAGGGCGCCTTCGAGGAGGGGATCGGCTTCGACGGCTCGGCCATCGAGGGCTTCTCCCGCGTGTCGGAGGCGGACACCATCGCCCGCCCCGACCCTTCGACGTTCCAGATCCTGCCGTGGCGCCACGACGACCAGGAGCTGCACACCGCACGGATGTTCTGCGACATCTCCATGCCCGACGGCCAGGCGAGCTGGGCGGACCCTCGCCACGTGCTCCGCCGCCAGGTGCAGGCCGCAGCGGACCAGGGCTTCACGTCCTACATCCACCCGGAAATCGAGTTCTTCCTGGTCGATTCCCTCGACACCGACGGCCAGCCCCCGGTGCCCACGGACAACGGCGGCTATTTCGACCAGGCGGTGCACGACAAGGCGCCGGATTTCCGTCGTCACGCGATCAATGCCCTCGAGGCGATGGGCATTCCCGTGGAGTTCTCGCACCACGAAAACGCGCCCGGCCAGCAGGAAATCGACCTGCGGTACGCCGACGCGCTGAGCATGGCGGACAACGTGATGACGTTCCGCTACCTGATCAAGGAAGTGGCCATGCGCAACGGCGTGCGCGCCACCTTCATGCCCAAGCCGTTCGCGGATCAGCCGGGCAGCGCGATGCACACGCACATCTCGCTGTTCGAGGGCGACGACAACGCCTTCCACGACCCCGACGACGAGCATCAGCTGTCGACGACGGCCCGCAGCTTCATCGCGGGCATCCTCACCCACGCGCCGGAGATTTCCGCGGTGACTAACCAGTGGGTGAACTCCTACAAGCGCACGGTCTTCGGCGACGAGGCGCCGACCGCCGCGACGTGGGGCCTGGCCAACCGGTCCGCGCTGGTGCGGGTGCCCATGTACTCGCCGGGCAAGGCGGCTTCGCGACGGGTCGAGATACGTTCCGTCGATTCGCCTGCAACCCGTACCTGGCGTACTCCGTCATCCTCGCCGCCGGCATGCGCGGCATCCAGGACGGCTACGAGTTGCCGCCGCAGGCGGAGGACAACATCTCGGAGCTGACCCGCCGCGAGCGCCGGGCCATGGGCTACCGCGATCTGCCGACGTCGCTGGAGGAGGCGCTGCGCGAGATGGAGCGCTCCGACCTGGTGGCCGACACCCTCGGCGACCACGTCCACGAGTTCTTCCTGCGCAACAAGTGGCGCGAGTGGCGCGAGTACCAGAGCCAGGTCACGGCATGGGAGCTGCGCACGAACCTGGATTATTAGGCACCCGGATAACCGGGCCCCCGAATGGCAGAACGGCATAGCAGAACGGCGAGCACGACATGGTGATGAGGAACCGCCCCCGCACGTCCCGGCAGACGGTGCCGACCCCGGCCGCACTCGGGTTGGCGGACTCGGAGCGTGCGGCGGCAGACCTGAAGGACCTCGGCTGGTACGACGAAGACGGCCTCGAGCTGTTGTGGGGCCTGGCGGGCGCCGCCGATCCGGAGCTGGCCCTGATGTCGCTGGTGCGGCTGAAGGAGAAGCTCGACGCGGGCGTCGGGTCGGGGGAGCTGCCGCAGTGGGCGTCGTGGTCCGCGCTCGACGCCGCGATGCGCCAGCAGGTGCTCATGCGCACCCGCGTGTTCGCGCTGCTGGGCGGGTCGTCGATGCTCGGCGACCACATGGTGGCCAATCCGACGACGTGGTCGCTGCTGCTGGCGGATCTGCCGACGCGCGCGGACATGTTCCGCGACATGCTCACCGCGGTGGAGGCGCGGCCGGAGACCCCGGTGCGCACCGACGATGAGTCGGTGAAGGAGGCCGCGGATCTGGAGTACCGGGAGCCGACGGCGTCGTCGCCGGATCTGGAGGAGGCCGGGCCTGTACCGGGCGGGCGTCACCGGCCGCGACGCCGACGTCGCTATGAAGCGGACGTACCGCAACCTGATCATGCGTGTGGCGGCGGCGGACCTGGCGGGGACCTACCCGCGCGGCCCGCGCCGCCCGGGGCAGCCGCCGGTGCCGTTCACCCGCGTCGCCGAGGCGCTGTCCGATCTGGCGGACGCCGCCCTCACCGCCGCCCTGTCCGTGGCGGTGGCCACGACGTACCCGGATGCGCCGGTGTCGACCCGCCTGGCGGTGATGGCGATGGGCAAGTGCGGCGCCCGGGAGCTGAACTACATCTCCGACGTCGACGTCATCTTCGTCGCCGAGCCCGCCGATGCCCGCGCCACGCGCCTGGCCTCGGAGTTCATCCGGGTGGCGTGCCGTTGCTTCTTCGAGGTCGACGCCGCGCTGCGCCCGGAGGGCAAGTCCGGGGCGCTGGTGCGCACGCTCGATTCGCACAAGGCGTACTACAAGCGGTGGGCGCAGACGTGGGAGTTCCAGGCCCAGCTCAAGGCCCGTCCCATGACCGGCGATCTGGATCTGGGCAAGGACTACGTCGAGGCGCTGTCGCCGCTGGTGTGGACGGCGTCGCAGCGCGACTCCTTCGTCGAGGACGTCCAGGCCATGCGCGACCGGGTCATCGAGAACGTCCCCGATGACCTGAAGAAGCGCGAGCTGAAGCTCGGGCGCGGCGGGCTGCGGGACGTGGAGTTCGCGGTGCAGCTCCTGCAGCTGGTACATGGGCGTTACGACGAGACGCTGCGCGTGCTGCCCACCGTGCAAGCCCTGGATGCGCTGGTGGAGGCCGGCTACGTCGGCCGCGAAGACGGGCGCATCCTCATCGAGTGCTACGAGTTCATGCGGTTGCTCGAGCATCGCCTGCAGCTGCAGAAGATGCGCCGCACGCACACGCTGCCGCCGGACGAGGACGTCGGCGCCCGCCGGTGGCTGGGCCGCGCCGCCGGCGTCACCCCTGCGGGCTCGGAGAATTCGGCGGACGCGCTGGCCAAGCGGATCCGCGCCACGGGGCGGCAGATCCGGACGCTGCACAACAAGCTGTTCTTCCGTCCGCTGCTCAACTCCCGT
>JAPFBL010001588.1:0-10384 GCA_026182355.1 Hermatobates lingyangjiaoensis | reverse complement strand
AATATACAATCATTGGTATTACTACAGCAGTAATAACATTTGAAAAGCCAAAGTGAAAATTTCCATACACGAAATAATCTCCTACGAGAGAGCATTGCCTTTGTTCCAATAGCCCGTGGATCTCTTACATAGTTTATCTGACCTCCTTCTACATTTAATACGTAAGACAAATTTTCCCATTTCAAACATCAAAATATTTAAAGTATTTTAAAAACATTACAAAGTTTTTGCCTGTAATGTCAAAAACATGTAAGAAAAAATGTCGTTTTCAGATAATTTTTAATTTAAGTTGTAGGATAATTTAATTTATTATTTTTAAAAGATTTTTTTTTTAATTCTAAATAATGTTCTGCATTTTTGGTCTTTTATTAAATTATTATGCTGAAAATTTTATGGCATGCTTAGGGTTTTTTTAAAAACTCACTTTTCTTTTCCTTAGTCAAAAATCATAAAAAAACAATTTACTCTGAGCGAATGCTATTTTTTCCCACGTGCTGTACTCTGTTATAAGTTTGCTGTGAATGTATATTGAAAAAAATATGTTAGTAATTAGCCACTTTTGCATTCTTAAATCAAGTTCAAAGCCGATTTCATACCTAAATGGAACATTGTTTATTATATACCCAAGAAGTATGATATTATGTTTACTTATAGTAAAGTTGAGTGTAGGCCACTCCAGATTTTTCTAATTTCAAACAATCTTTTCTGATTAATAAATAAATGTAAAACAGACATTAAAGGGTTGGAACGGATTATTTATTTTTATATTAATTTCAATACGAAAAATTTTTCTCGTAATATAAGTAAATCTGCAATACGATCTCGGTCTGGGAACGAATTAAAGTAGTACTCTGCGGTTCTACTGTGACTCGAAATTCATATTATTAACATGTCAACAATCCTGTTACATTATGGGATTATATATAATTATTAGGTCAGACTAGAACATGAAAAGAGGTGTGTAATCAAAAATGATAACAGATCAATCATAGTAACAAGATGAAACCTTGAGAAAGTCGAGATTATTATTATTATTATTATTGCTGTGGAGTAATCCTTGGGTAGAATGACATCATTATCATTCTGATAATCACTGCACTGTTGATTGAATGTTTCAACAATGATTGAAGCAAGATAACAGGTTAAAATAATTGTAAAGAATCAGAGAATGTGTGTGGTAAAATCTTAACAAACTATGTAGAACGCCTTCAGTGTCATTGATTCAATAAAGATAACGGGGAGTGTCTGCAACTACTCAATTGATTTCTAAAGATTTTATAATCTCTATTTTATGTAAATATTTAGCATCCCTAATAATCCTGCTGTTCTCAGTTTAAATTATATATATAAAATTAATAATCAACAATAACTCTTGATATAATATATGAATTAAATACCACAATAAACAATATATATTATTAAATATTATATATATATATTATATAATATATATTATATAATATATTTTAATTATATATCATATATATAATTAAAATGCTCTAAGGCCTTTCGTCACATCATCAGAGAGCTAAATGAAACAACAACAAAAAAAAAATATCTAATGAAACGGTCCAGCGGACTTTTAAATAAAAACCAATTAAAAAGAAGTTAGCACACAGATAGACACAGAAATAACTCACTTCTATATTGATCATCAGGAGGCGAATAGTCCCGCAGGAAGGCAGAGCGGTGACTCATATATATAACAGTGCGGTGTGTAAACTTTATCATTTTCTCACTGTCCCATATTATTAATTTTTCTTGAAAGAGGCATGTATATCAAAATAATTGAGGTAACAGTGTTTGTACTTATTTTGTCTTTCTGTGTTTCAAACTTTTATTTTATTTATATACCATATATGACAAGATTTCGTAATAAACACGTGAAACGACAGTCAATGTTCAAACCACAATAAGAAATGGGGAAAAAATACTAAGATCTTTCAACCGTAACTAGCGGTCTTCGTCAGAGTCAAATATCCAACCCATTCAGTTGGGTTTTTGACTCGGACGAAGACCGCTGTTACGGTTGAGAGATCCTAGTATTTTTTTCCATTTCTTATAGTGGTTTGAAACATTGACTTTGTTTCACCACACACAAACACACACAAACAACACACACACACACACACATATATATATTAATATATATATATATATATAAGTAATTGAATATTCTAAAAATTGTTATAGTTAATATAGTAGAATATTATAACATGTTATACTCAGCGTGACACATGTTTGTAAACTATTCAATAAACTCCCAACCAGCAGGGGTACTGCTGGGTGGAAATATATATATATATATATATATAAATATATAAAGGTATTGTTTTCTTGACCACAATTACTAATAAACAATTTTTCTTCTTCTTGGAATTTGGTCAAGGAATATATGGAATCACCTTTTCGCCAACTTTTCGTCTTTATTTTAAGACATCCTCAGGGCTATAAACGAACAAAAAACAA
Source organism: Hermatobates lingyangjiaoensis (assembly GCA_026182355.1). Taxonomy (NCBI): domain Eukaryota; kingdom Metazoa; phylum Arthropoda; class Insecta; order Hemiptera; family Hermatobatidae; genus Hermatobates; species Hermatobates lingyangjiaoensis. The sequence goes on along the minus strand of JAPFBL010001588.1, from coordinate 7,915 downwards.
TGGACATTTGTCATATCTACTTTCCTTTCATCATAAAAAATTCAAAAAACTTACTCAAGGCTAGATTCTAATACGGAACCAACAAAGACGTTATCTATCATTGCCTGTGCTGCTACCCAGCGACATTTACTGAAAACACTGTTTTTTTTTTATATTACACTTAATCCATGGCAATATACACTAAGATAAACTAATGTTCCAATGTTATCTTAGTTTATATTGTCATGGATTAATTGTAATAAAAAACAGTGTTTTCAGTAAATGTCGCTGGGTAGCAGCACATGCAATGACAGATGACGGCTTTGTTGGTTCGGTATTAGAATTTTTGACTGAAGAGCTTGTATCCTCTGGGCATTGCTAGATTTTGTTGCTCCCCATACCACAGTAAAACTAGAAAATGAAAATTTGATAAAAAAATTAATAAGAAGAAAGGCTTTTGTATTCTTCCTTAATAACTTTGTTATTTCTGTATTCTGCGGGCCAGGTACGTATAGTGGTCATGCGATCGCCTTTGGGCAGGTAGATCCAGGATTCAACACGCACTCTCGCCTTTCATTCATTCATGCGTGAAGTGACAAAATTTGAATATGTCGTTCTCTCGGAGAGGACTTTAAACCGTCGCACAGTGGGGCAAAATATGAAAATGTTTTCCGAATTAAATCAAACTTTGTAAACCATGGTTTTTTGGCATGCTGATTACGATTCTGATGTCAAAATTTCAAAAAACATAATTTCGAGTCCAATATAATATCGGATTAAAAATTAAAGTCAAAATTTTTTTAATTTTCATAAAATTATATGGATAAAAATCTGGTGTATGAAATTTTTAAAGAACAAACAATAAAATAAAAATAAATAAATGAAATAATAATAAATAAAAAAAAATTTCTTTGCGTCTAAAACCAACTTATCATCCTTCTTTCAGTACAAACTAGCAGATTCTGAACAATATTTCAATATACATTGCATAAATCATTTATATTTTTATAAAATAATAGTTCTTAATGAATATATGTATAATAGAGATATAAATAGTAAATAAATTAATAATACGTAATTATTAATTAATTAAATCTAGAAATAATAATCATTGTATTGAAATGAACATTATGAAATAATGTAAATAGTAATTATAAATTGTTTATATTTTTTTTTCTATTATAAGAAACTTCTGGAATTTATATGATTACTTAAATAGTTTTCTTTATCAAGGGCAAATGAAATATTTAAAACACGTTAAAAAAATACGCAATAATTATTATTATAGAATCATTATAATTATATTGTACAACTGATAAATTAATAATAAGTTATTTAGAACTTTAAAATAATGGATATAAAAAGTAATTATATAAAATATGTAAGTTTACTCAATGTATAACGTATTGTTAATTGTAGGGTAAAAATCTAATGAAATGGTCTCCACATATAAAACTTTTAATGATATAAACAACGCGTTTCGAACACGTAGTGTTCTTCCTCAGGCATTAACTAAAAAATACAATGACACCAGAGAGTTATCTATAGTACAAAGTAAATAAGTACAAAAATTAATATAAAATAAAATAAGGCAGAAAGTACGAACCTAAGGTTGAGTGCCTCTGAATAAGACTGACTGGAAATGAATGGACATGGGTGGGGGTATAGGTACATCTGTTTCTATTAGAGCAGGTACATTTTTCTCTTAAAGTTAGGCTGAGCCTTTACATTTTCTTTTAGACTAAGTGTAGGAAACATATTGAAAAAATAACACACAGAGCTATAACGAAATATAAACCAAATATATTTATAAGGTTTATTTCCTAAATTTCTATATGTGGAGACCATTTCATTAGATTTTGACCCTACAATGAGTAAATACCACATAATAACTGATTGCACTACATTAGTATTGTTAATTAATTGAATTTTAATGTAAAGTTGTCAAAAATGTAACTTTGTATCAGTCTACATTAGGTTTCACGAAATGTGGAATAGCTGCTAATAACTAAATAGCTTTTGGATAACTAAATAATAAAGACTGAAGTCTTTATACAATTCGTTGTGGAACTCTGCGGAATTTATAACTGTTTTCAGCTTTGAAAAAAAAAATGAAAAAATTATTGTATGATTTTGTTTAAATATTAATAATTAATTAAGAAAATTGAACATATTTTGTTCAGTAATTATAATACGTGTGAATATTATCTCACCGTCATGATTTTCATCCATTTTAAATTGTGATAATTACTGAGAACCGAAAAATTTGACACGTGTTTAAAATAACGGCTGACTTGAGATCGTTGTGTCATGTAACAGCTGTTGTCTGAACGAATACGTTTCTAACGATTTAGAGGAGGCCTTCTTAAACTATGGGTCGCGGCGTCGCAAAATTCTGGGGTCGCGAGAGATTTTAATGTCAAATATTTAAATACACGATTTTATAACATCTAGATGTGTATTTGTGCAATCACACCACGGGAGTAATACTTCATATAAAAAAAAAATTGAATAACATGGCTGACAAAAAAATATTTGAATTTGTATTGTAACTCATGATTTTGATTGCAACTATGTTAATCTTCATTAGAAATGTGTTTTTTTTTTCGCATTCAGTTCAGTATGAAGACGAACATAGTAAACATTGAAATCATCTGTTTCAATGTAAAAAATATTTTTTTTCAGCGATATTAATGAATTACTATGAAGTTACTTTCGCAGCTTTAACACATTAAATCCCAATATCGCTCATCGCTAAAAAATGTAGAAGGGTCTTACGTCCAGCAGTGTCAAACATTCAACCAAAAATTAATTTGTTAAGCAATAAAAAACAGGCACATACACTCATTAAATTTTTTCCTTTAATTTTAATTTAATACTTACCACTCTACGACTGCGTGCGAATATATATATTTTTTCATACGTTTATGAATATTGTTACCTAATAAATAAATCATCAAAAAATATTTATTATTATCTTTCTTTTATATTTATATGGGGGTCGCCAGGAAACTCAGAATCCATAAATGGGGTCGTGAATGAAAAAAGTTTAAGAAGCCCTGATTTAGAGCGTTACCATGATACCTTGGATTTATTTAGCCGTGAAAATAGATATTCTGGGAACCTAACTACCCAACCGCTTACTTAAAATCACCTATAAGAAAACTTGTTTTTTTCAACTGCTGACCACCTTTTCGGGATTTTGCCCTACTGTAAGTCGGCCCCGAGTCTATATCATGTCAGGTACTTAAAGATCTTTACTCTAAATACACTCCAGTTAGGTAAAATGAAGAGTCAACTGGTGGGTCTGGCTCGCCCAAGAGTAGAATGGGAGCCAAATAATAAATGAGCCATAGTTTCCCCTCCTAGAACAGCACTAAAATAAATAAACAACTTCAATACGTTTTAAATATTTAAATATACAACTAAAATGTTAGAGGTTTACTTTCGTAAACCAAACCATCCGGTCACTAGCTAAGAATAATGGTTCCAAAGGATGTTAGATTGTTACCAAATAGACGAAAATTAATTACAGTTTACAGAGAATTCACTAATTACTGTTGAAGAGTTTAAAATGAAGTAATAATTAAATGTCAGTTGCGTACTTGAAAAGCAGATAAATAAAGAAAGTTGGCCAATATTCAGTGGGAGAGCAATGAGGCCATGTTAATATGTGTGAGTTTTCACAGCTCATGAAAGAATACGCGGAGACAAGGGCGGATAAAGCCATCCTGCCTGAAGAAATCAACTCTGTCCGAACAGGAAGTTGCAAATTCTTTCTCTTCTCCCAATGAGTGAATAGCTAATACAGTTCTTCACTTCAAAATAATTTATATATATATATATAAAAAAAACATGTAAAGTTACTTAAAATGCCTAAAGTTAATATTCATTATTCAGAAACTATTGAATAGTTTACAATTCAATTTTCATCAATTTTAAATTATGATAATTACTGAGAACCGACAAATTTGACACGTGTTTAAAAAAATAACGGCTGACTTGTGACGGTTGTGTCTTGTAACAGCTGTTGTCTAACCGGCTATGTTTTATAATGATGTAGAGCCTTACTATGATACGAGTACCTTTGAATTTATTTAGCCGTCAAAATAGACATTCTGGGAACCTCACCCTCTCTCTCTCCTCCTGACGCTCACTCTCTCTCTCTCTCTCTCTCTCTCTCTCTCTCTCTCTCTCTCTCTCTCTTTTTCACACACACACACACACCACACACACAATATAATATATATATATATATAAACGCACGCACACACACGTACAAACACACACACACGCACACGTAGAAACACACACACGCACGCACGCGCTCCATCTCAAACACACACGCTCTCTCTCTCTCTCTCTCTCTCTCTAACTCACACACACACACACACGAACGCTCTCTCTCTCACACACACACACACACACGCACGCGCTCTCTCTCTCACACACACACACACACACACACGCACAACAAACTTCTCCAAACATCATCCCAAAAAGAACAAACATTTTTTTAGAAAATATAATACATATAAATCTATTACAAAACAGATTTAAATCCATTTAAAAGAGTATAATTCAAACCTGATTTCAAATTCAAAACCTGAAAATGATTTCTTTTTCATTATCATTATACCATGGTACTTCAATTACAGTAAAGTAACTATCTCCAAATGTTTGCATGTTCAATATTGATAAGAAATGATTCAAAATAGAACATTGTTGAAGCTAAAGAACCTAACCACCTCTGTCTCTCTCTCTCTCTCTCTCTCTCTCTCTCTCTCTCTCTCTCTCTCTCTCTCTCTCTCTCTCGCAATGAAATATAAAATAATCGGTCAAAAATGATGAGTTTTCAATCGAAATAGAAATAACTTGTATGAAGTCTTCATCGTCTAATTTAAATAAGTTATATTTTTGTTAGGTACTGGGTAGTTAGAACTCATACTTGTTAATGACTTCCAAAAAAGACATATTTCAGTTAATCTAACAAGTCTTTTGTTTGCTGATTATATTTTCTACACAAACAATATTAAAACATAAACACATAAGCCCTATCTAATATTGTTATTCCATTAAACAAAAAAAAGTGATTAAACGTTAGATTAATCTCGAATGAGCTTTTTATTCCATTGAAGGAATCAATATTGTAGGGCTGACCTTTGTCAGTCTCTCAGATATCTAAAACAAAAACTGAAATAAATAGACATTGATGACATTTTTCATTTTAAAGATAAAAAAGGAAGCCTTTCAAAATTTATGGAGATTTGTTCATTTATTGACTTAAAATAATTTCAAAAAGAATTTATTTGTCACTTTTATTTGCGCTCTCTCTCTCCCTCTCCCTTCCTCTCTGTATCACCCCCTCTCTCTACCCCTCTCTCTCTCTCTCACACACACACACACACACGCACATGATATATAAAATAATCGGTCAAAAATGATGAGTTTTCAATGGAAGTAGAAATAACTTGTTTGAATTCTTCATCGTCTATTAAAATAAGTTATATTTTTATTAATTAGTTTGTGTGTGTGTGTGTGTGTGTGTGTGTGTGTGTGTTCCGATTGGAACAGGAAGTTTAATTTTGAACAATTTCTACAGAAAGTAATGTTAGAAGTAATGAATGTATCTAATTTATAACGATAGTTAAATAAATATAAAACAAAAAAATTAATTGTTTGTCAAGAAGTTTGATATTAGATGTACTTATAGTAACGTTGAGTGTAGGCCACTCTAGATTTTTTTTTAGAATACATATCTTTAATGAGTACCTGACATTGTACCGGCTAAAAGACCGATGGCTTAATGTCTTGCCCGAAAGACGACGCACTCTGATTTACTTCCCGCCTGAATAATTCAAAGTCATCGTCGGAATCGAACCCATGATCTACCAGTCCAGATTCGAGCATACAAGCCACTGGGTATACGTTTCATATATATATAATGAAATCATATATATATATATATATAATGAATCATATACATAAGAGGGTGGGGCGGCCAGCTTAGCTCAGTGGTTAACGTACTCGCCTCTGAAATGATAGGTACGGGGTTCAACACCCACTCTGACTCTCGATTCTGAATAAATCTGAGCACGTCGTCCCTCGGAGAGGACGTTAAACCGTCGGTCCCGAGCCTGTACAGAGTCAGGTACTTTTTTAAAGATCCCTACTCTAAATACACTTGAGTTAAGCAAGATTTAGGACTCCCACTGTAGATACCAACATTGTGTGGTATCCTAACCTAACCTAACCAACCCTAATGTAAGAATGTATAAAATTTGTGTTCAGTATATATTTAAAATATATAATGAAAATATCAGCATTGATGTTTTAAATTTGCGTAAAAGAATATATAACGCACGTGAGATTCAAGGTCTGTGAGTGTTTCACTGACCCATCTTGGTTTTCCAGGTAGGATTGAAATTCATACTTCCTTATAGGAACCAACTGCATGCACTGGTGATTACATCTTCTCTAGCTCCATAGTAGTGTATTATTTTTCATATATCTCCTGTCTTTCATAACAAAATTCCTTTCCCTCAAGCTACTGCCACCAAATACTTAGGACTGCACCTTGACAGACGTCTGACTTAGGCTCCCCATACCATAATGAAAAGAACAGAACTAAACAGACGCTATAGACTTTTAATTCACTTACTTGATAATCGTTCAAAATTAACAACTGTCAATAAACTATTACTGTATAAATCTATGATTATGCCTATTTGGACTAACGGTATTGAAATATGGGGTGCAACAAAATCTAGCAATGCCCAGAGGATACAAGCTCTTCAGTCAAAAATTCTTCATTGTCCCTTTTACATACCAAATCAAACAATCTTTTCAGACCTCAGGATTTCAACAGTTCATCAAGTGGCAATATCTCGCTATAAAGCCTTCCACAAAAATCTTTTTAGCAATAATAATCCCTTAGTCCTAAACATCTCCTCAACAAATATCCCAGGAAATCCCCGAAGGCGCCTGAAGAGAAAGTGGCCAAGAGACTTATTGGTGTGAATTACTCTAGTGACTTATAAATTTAATCTAAGTTTTATAACTTATTTTTCACGCCAGGAAGTATAATTACTAGATTATTTCTTCCCTCCTGACTCCATGTGTAAATGTATATATTTCTTTCATCATTGTCACTGGTAATGTTACATTTATGTTGTTCTGACTATGTAAAATAAAAAAAAATCATATATATAAATAACCCATGAAATGTATACAAAACATATTAAACACTACTAAACAGATTAATGACTTGTCTGATTTTTCTTTTAGTATCGGACTTTTTTTTTTAAATATCTCTTTGAAATTTCAATGAATCTTCCAAAATATTCATATGATGCCGATATTTTCCAATAAAGATTTTAAATATATTCAGTTTGTGAATCAAAAGCTTTAATATTTTTAAAATGTTAAAGAAAATGGTAAAATATGCAGAGTAGTTTCATGAAAATAGAGATCGAAATGATATATTCTTTTTACTTTACTATAAGTACAGTATAGTGATTGTGAAAAAATTCGATCTCGAGATTTTGACGGAATTATATGTTTTGAGGTCCCAAAAGTCGTTTTATGAAGTTTTTTCGATGATGTATGCATGCGTGTGTGTGTGTGTGTGTGTGTGTGTGTGTGTGTGTGGGTGGGTCAGTATGTTAGAAAAGTTTGTTTCCACGCCATTTTCATAATATCGATCAAATATTTTGTACTATTGAATAATAGACACGATTTTGTGTTTAGAAAGAAGACGTAAAATAGCTTAAACATTAACTCTTGATATGGTTTGGTATGAAATGTTAGCACAAACAACTTATGTTCAACTTTTAACAGTTTGATGTTCTTCATATGTGAAAAGCGTTTTCATAAATCACTAAAAATCATAACATAACTTATGAAACTAAATAATCACTGTACACTAAACTAATGC
>JAPFBL010001587.1:0-10974 GCA_026182355.1 Hermatobates lingyangjiaoensis | reverse complement strand
CGCGGTGGCTGGAATCCGCCAACTGGCCCAGGCGGATCGCCACGTCAAAGCGCTCCGAGATCAGATCGGCATGATAAGAAGAAGACACATGCTGGATGCGCAGCCGCGGATGCTGCCGCGAAAACGCCGCCAGCGCCGGCAAACCACCACCTGCGCGCCGTACTCCGGTGTGCTGGTGATACGCAGCACGCCCGCTCAGCCCGTGGTGATCGCGGCGCACGTCGTCCAGCACGTTTTTCCGCCTCCTGCAGCAACTGCAGGCTGCGCTGGTAAAAGCGTTCGCCGGCGTCGGTCAGCGACAGCCGCCGGGTGCTACGCGCCAGCAGTGACACCCCCAGCTCGTTCTCCAGCTGCTTGACGTTAAAGCTCACCACCGCCTTGGTTTGCCCCAGCGCCGCCGCCGCGGTAAAGCTGCCCGCTTCCACTACCGCCGCGAAGATCGCCAGGCGCTGCAAATTCGCATTTCGGCCGCCCTTATTGTCAAAATCATTTTGACAGTGTAATCGCCCGCCGCCGATTTATCGGTCGTGACGCAGACTTAGTGTTGTTGTATTCTTTGCCCTTTGGATGATTGATGGCAAAGATTGATGTGGTTTGTCCTCGCTGTTCTGAAACTCATGGGGTTATCCGAAACGGCCACTCCGGCTCAGGGGAGCAGCTCTATCGCTGTAACCAATGCCTGAAGACCTTCCAGCTCAGCTATCGCTACAACGGAGCCAAACCCGAAACCCATCAGGCCATCGTTGATATGGCGATGAACGGCTCAGGATGCCGCGATACAGCACGGGTTCTACGGATAAGCCTCAATACCGTTCTGCGTCATCTAAAAAACTTACGCCGCATCAGGTAGCGCAAAACGTAGAGCCTGGCGCAGAGGTGGTTATCTGCTGTGAAGACGATGAGCAGTGGTCATATGTTCGATGCAAAGGCAATCAGCGATGGTTATTTTATGCTTACGATCGCATCCGAAAGCGAGTCCTTGCACATGCATTTTGTCCTCGTAATGCTCTGACTTTAAAGCGTCTTTGTGTACTGTTGAGCCAGTTTAAGATCGCTTTCTACATGACTGACGCCTGGCCGGTATACCGAACACTACTGGCTTCAACCAGCCATGTTATAAGCAAAAAGTACACCCAGCGTATAGAGCGTCATAATCTTAACTTGCGAACTCATCTCAAGCGGTTAGCCCGCAAGACTATCTGCTTCTCAAAGTCAGAAGAAATGCACGATAAGATCATCGGATGGTATCTGACAATTAACCATTACCACTAAGTCTGCGTCACGACCGATTTTATCCGCACTTTTCCCCCCGATACACTGCTCGCCTTCAACCGGAGGCACCATGTCTTATCGCAGCAAAGTGGCAATCGTCTATCTGCTCGGCTTTTTCGTCGATCTGATCAATATGTTTATCGCCAACGTCGCCTACCCCGCCATCGGCCAGACGATGGGGGCAGCCAGCTGGCGTGGGTCAGCAACGGTATATTCTCGGCCTGACGCTGGTGATCCCGCTCAGCGCCTGGCTGGCGCAGCGCATCGGCGGGCGGCGGGTGTTCCTGCTGTCGCTGTCGCTGTCGCTGTTCATGCTGGCCACCTTCGGCGCCGGCAACGCCGACAGCATCGGCGCGCTGATCGGCTGGCGCACCCTGCAGGGCATGGGCGGCGGCTTGCTGATCCCATCGGCCAAACGCTGACCTATCAGCTGTACCGCAGCCATGAACGCGCCGGGCTGTCGGCGGCCATCATGTTGGTGGGGCTGCTGGCGCCGGCGCTGTCACCGGCGCTGGGCGGCTGGCTCGTCGATCGGCTGGACTGGCGCTGGGTGTTTTTCACCAACCTGCCGCTGGCGGCCTGGCCCTGGCGCTGGCGGCGCGGTGGCTGCGCGCGGAAACGCCGAGACGGCGCGCAAACCGCTCGACGGCAAAGGGTTGCTGAGCGCCTGCGCGGTGCTGACGCTGCTGCGCAACGCCATGGCGGTTTATTTGTGCATTTCCCGGTCGTTCATCGGCGTCAGCCTGGTGGCGATGCTGTATCTGCAAAACCAGTTGGGGATGCCCGCCGCCCAGGTCGGCGGCCTGATGCTGCCCTGGGCGCTGGCGTCGTTCCTGGCCATCACGCTGACCGGCAAAACCTTTAACCGCCTCGGCCCGCGGCCGCTGCTGATCGCCGGCTGCCTGTTGCAAGGCGCCGGCATGCTGACGCTGGCGCAGATCGACCAGGCGGGCAGCACGCGTTGCAGATTGCCGCCCTCGCCCTGATGGGGTTCGGCGGCAGCCTGTGCAGCAGCACCGCGCAGAGCAGCGCGTTCCTGCAGATCCCCGACGCTCAGCTGGCGGACGCCAGCGCGCTGTGGAACATCAACCGCCAGCTCAGTTTTTGCCTCGGCGTGGCGCTGCTCAGCCTGCTGCTGAATCTGCTGCTAACCGTGTTGCCGCCCGCGGCGGCCTACCGAACCTGCTTCATTCTGGCGGGCGCCAGCGTATTTATCCCGCTGTTGCTGTGCCTGCGCCTCGCCAACCGCGCCATCGTGCGCCAACTCAACGCTCAACAGGATGCTTTATGAACCCGTATTTTACCGAAGTGATCGACGCCCACATCGCCATTGAACGCTGGCTGGGCAAAGGGGCTGGAGAAGAGCAGGCGCTGCTGGCGCGCTTTACGCCGGATTTCAGCATGAATCGCGCTGAGCGGCGCTCCGCTGGATTTCACCGCGCTATGCGCCTTTTTCCGCGCGCATCGCGCCCGCCAAACCGGGATTGGAAATCGTGATAGAAGAGATGAAGCTGGTGGCCAAATGGCCGACGGGCGCGGTAGTCAGCTACCGGGAAAAGCAGAGCCTGCCGGGGCAAAGCGCCACGCTGCGCTATTCCACGGTGGCCTTTGAAACGTCAGCCCAACGCGCTCGGCTGGCGGCATTTGCACGAAACCGCCGCGGCGCAATAATTACAGAAAGCTGCCGGCCAAAAACAGTTCCCAACCGACGTTCGCTCCGCACAGGGTTACCGCGCTGAAAATGACTTCAAACAGATAGCGATTGATCATCGTTCGGCGCCTCAAAAGAAAACACCCGGAATAACCGGGTGTCTGGAGTACGGGCTGGAAAGTGCGGAACCTTTCGGTTCCGCAAACATCACTTAATTAAGCTTTTTTACCGGCTTTTTTGTGGTGTTTTTTAGCAGCCTGGGCTTTCTGAGCCGGCGCTTTTTTGTGGTGCTTTTTTAGCGGCCTGAGCTTTCTGGGCTGGCGCTTTTTTGTGGTGCTTGGCTTTCTTGTGGTGCGTTGCTTTAGCCGGCGCTTTTTTCAGCAGCAGCCGCTGGCGCAGCGGTAGTGGTGGTCGCAGCTGGCGCGGTGGTGGTAGCCGGAGCAGTAGCTGCAGTATCAGCAGCGAAAGCAACAGAAGACAGACCCATAGTGGCAGCAACGATCAGCGCTAATACTTTTTTCATCTTTACATCCTCAGAGTGTTGTTTCGGTAAGCTCCGGTGGAGCCGTTGAAACAGATACTAGTGGAATCAAACTGCCGCTTCCGTGAGTGATTGGTTTCGCCGAGTAACCAAATGTACAAAGGCCCAAGCGCCGGTAAACACCTGCGTGAGGGCGGTTTTTTTCCGTGATCGGCCACGCAAATCGCGCCATGGTCTACACTTAAGAGACATGTGTCGAAATGGAGAATGAGATGAACGCATCCCAACTATTTGAGAGTGGCGAAGGGTTCGGCAGGTAGGTGTAGACCCTCGCAGACCTCCGGCATCATTGTGCCCAATACGGGATGCATAAAGCTCCCTAATAACTGGAGGATCCACGAGATGAAATATACCCCTGTTGGCGTCGATATCGCAAAACATCTGATGCAGATTCACTTCATTGATGAACATACCGGTGAAGTTATCGACAAGAAGATAAAGCGCGGTGCGCTGCTGGAATACTTCAGCAATCGTGAACCTTGCCTGATTGGCATGGAGGCCTGCGGTGGCTCCCAGTACTGGGCTCGTGAGCTGGAAAAACTGGGGCATAAGGTCAGGCTACTCCAGGGCAAATTCGTCAAGGCCTTCGTGATGGGCAACAAAAATGACGTCATGGATGCCCGTGCTATCTGGATGGCGGTTCAGCAGCCGGCTAAAGCCGTTGCTGTGAAAACCGAGGAACAGCAGGCGGTGCTGTCGCTGCACAAGATGCGGCGCCAGTTGGTGAAGTTCCGCACCGCGCAGATCAATGCGCTGCACGGATTATTGCTGGAGTTCCGCGAAACGGTGCGCAAGGGCCGGGCGTCACTGGACAAGGCAATGCCAGAGGTACTGGAGCGTCTGAAGGAAAAGCTGCCGCCGTTCCTGATCTACCAAATTGAAGACCAGTATCGGCGGCTCAGCGACCTTGATATCCAGATATCCGGCATAGAAAAGCAGCTTGCCGCCTGGGCGAAACAGAATGAAGCCTGTCAGCGGATCATGGATATCCCTGGCGTCGGCCCGTTGGTCGCCACTGCAGCGGTTGCCATTATGGGCGATGCAGGAACTTTCCGTTCAGGGCGAGAGTTCGCGGCCTACATTGGCCTGGTGCCAAAGTAAACAGGCACAGGCGGCAAAGTACGGCTTCTGGGTATCAGTAAGCGCGGCGATGCTTATCTGCGGACGCTGTTTATCCATGGAGCCAGAGCGGCCGCATTACAGGCGAAGGAGCCGAATCCGTGGGTGACGGAGCTGCTGAAAAGACGGCCGACCAGCGTCGCGGTGGTGGGGATGGCCAACAAGATAGCGCGTACGGTGTGGGCCCTGGTGGCTAATAACCGTACCTACGACAAAAAACACGTCAGCGTCAGACCGTTCTGAACGACGAATGCTGGCAAAACATTAACTCTTTTAACAAAAGGGTGAATGCTGAAAGGTTGCTAGGGCAGCCGTAGTGATGACAACGACAGGTAAGATCGGGACTCACTAAACCTGAATGACCGCATGAGATTAAAGCTCGTCAGGAGAATAAGGCGTGAGTCAGCGAATCTCATCGAGGCCCGCAGCATCGGCTGCAACAAGGCCGGATATAGAGCTGCAACCTACCGTCAACGTCAAAACCACGGAAGCCTTGCAAACGGGATGCGTTCATATAGAGCTGAATGTTTAAGAAAGTGGAAAGAACAGAACGCGATATCGATCAGGACGTCACTCTGTTGGCCGATACGCTGGATGAAGTGTTGCGCGAGTCCGGTGACAAGACCAAAGAGGAACTGAAAGAGCTGCACAGCAAGGCGAAAGGCGTGCTGCGCGACGCGCGAGCGCGGTTCAATGGCTCCACCAGTCTGACACAGCATGCGCGCGATGCGGTTGATCAAGCCGATAGCTATGTGAATGACAAACCTTGGCAGGGCGTAGGGATCGGTGCCGCCGTCGGCATCGTGCTCGGCGTGCTGCTGGCCCGGCGTTAACACCCCTGCAGTCATAAAGATAAAACAGATGTGCGTCTGGCCCGCGGAAATCGCGGGCCGTTTAATTTAGGCGTTTGAACAGCTGCGCCAGCCCTGCACCGCCCGCTCCGTCTCCTCTTGCCGAGTGAAATTGGCAAACCCCAGCAGTAACCCCTGCCCCGCCGGATGATCGATTCGCCAGTCCGACAACGCCTGCGCCGCCAACGGCGTATCCGCCACCCCGTCACGTAGCCGGGCCAACAGCTGAATGCCGCCCTGCTGCGGCACCACCCTCAGCCACGCCCCCAGCTGCCGCTCCAACGCCTGCGTCAGCCACTCGCGCCGTTGGCGGTACAGCGGCCGCATGCGTTTCAGGTGGCGGTAGAAATGCCCTTGCCGGATAAAATCCGCCACGCCGGCCTGCAGCAGCGGCGGGCAACCGCAGCCACGCAGCCGACTGCTGCGCGCGAATGTCTCCGTCAGACCGACGGGCACCACCAGATAAGCCATGCGCAGCGCCGGGAACAGCGTTTTGCTGAAGGTACCGACGTACAGCACCTGCTCCTGAACGTCGAGACTCTTCAGCGGCGGCAGTGGCCGCCCGTGATAGCGAAAACTCGCTGTCGTAGTCATCTTCCAGGATCCAGGCCCCACGCTGCTGCGCCAGTCGAGCAGCGCCATGCGCCGCGCCAGGCTGAGCGAGACGCCGAGCGGGCTTTGATGGGGCGGCGTCACCACCGCCAGCCGCGCCTCAGGCGCCGTCAGCATACCGGCGGCCACGTCCATACCTTGTTCATCCACCGGCACGGCGAGCGGCCTGACGCCGGCGGCCCGCAGCAGCGGGCGCGTGACCGGATAGCCGGGATCTTCTATCCATACCGCGTCGCCGGCGTGCAACAGCGTCTCCACCACCCAGTCCAACAGCGCCGGATAACCGGCGCAGAGGAAAATTTGCTTCGGCCGACAGCTGATGCCGCGCGACAAATGCAGATAATGGGCGATAGCCTCACGCAGTTCAGGCAGGCCGCAGGCCGGCGGCAGCGCCAGGGAAGCCACCGGGAAGCACGCAGCCGGCGGGCAACAATGCGCTGCCACAGCGCCCGCGGAAACGCATCCAGCGCCGGCACGCCCAACTGGAAAGGCTGCAGCATGCCCTGCGCTGCAGCGGATCCGGCGCTATCGCCGCCAGCGGCGGCGCGGCGGATACCGCGCCCGGCGGCACATCGGCAGCTGCGGTGAAACATAGGTGCCCGCCTGCCCGCGGCTCTGCAAGAAACCTTCGGCAATAAGTTGCGCGTAGGCGCTTTCCTGTCAATACCGATCGAATTCTGACCCACCCTGCCAAAGTAAAACTGACCCCCCCCCTTTGAATTATTCGAGCGTGTTGTTTTCGCTTTCTTCTGGAGTTGGCCGCTTTTCAGCTTATCTTTCAGTCGATAGCTTTGACCGCTGATTTGGGGATATGCGCATGGTGAAGCGCCGATCCAGCATTGCGCCGTCAGCGTCTCGTCATCACCAAACGTTCCGGACCACTGCGTAAACGGCAGGTTGCTGGTCAGGATCACACTGCCTATCATACCGTTTAGCGACTACCTGGAAGAACAGGTTCGCCTCCATTTTACCGAACGGCAGATAGCCCACTTCATCAATGATTAACAGCTTAGGCTTACCTACAACGCGGTTCAGGTAGCCCTTCAGGTCACCCTGACGGTGTGACGCCATCAGTTGCAGCATCATGTCGGCGGCGGTAATGAACCGAATGCTTAAACCCGCCATCGCGCTGAGGGATCCCCATAAATCAGCGCTAATAAACCAACACCATATTCTGGTAGGTTCTGGCGAGGTGATTAAGAACGGTGCTTAGCACCGTTCGTTTTAAAATTAGCGGGGAGTGTCGCAAGACATTCTGCGCTAACGTCAGATACGAGATGACACGTCGCGTTTTAATGCTGTTGGCCTGGTATCTCAGATGTAATCCTTTATTTTCAGCGTGATAGCCAATAAGCCACAGGACTATTGTGCTCAGCGTCGCCAGCAGGCTCAGTACCAGCATTCTTTCCGCTGAACGGCTGTAACTGGCGCGAAGTCCGAACCCGAAGCGCTCGCTTTTTTCATCGCGGAAGTTCTGCTCTATCTGCATTCGACGACTGTATAACTTCATGATTTCACGTGGCTTAAAGTCATCTGTACTGCTGAAGATAAGCCACGGCTCTTTGGCTGCTGAGCGACCATCATTTATCTGTGACTTACGACGAATACGGCACCGAGAATGTTTGTGCTTCCGTCCCTTTGATTCTTTTTTATGCAAATAAAAATGACCATCGCAACGGGCATATTCCGCACGGGAAAGCGTACCCGGCCCCAGATATTCAGGTTTGCTGCTGGCCTGTAAGTCCTGACGCCTGAACCAGCACTCACCTTTTCTGACCAGACGCAGCTGTTTATTGCCTCGTATCCGGCCAATAAAATCCCAGCCGAGTGATTTTATGTGCCTGAACCAGGCGTTCTGGAACCCGGCATCCGTAACTATAACGACCCTGGCATCCGGATTAACGGCATCGGCGAGAGCATCCAGGAAAGCGTTTTGTATCTGTGAATTCTGCTGTTTTTCTGACGGGACTATCCAGCTTAACAGGGGAAGCGAGCGTCCGTCACAGAGCAGACTGGCGCGGAGGACATGGTATTCCTGAGATGGATATCCACTCCAGTCAACAGCAATGACACAAAGAGATAGCTGGCTCGTCAGCATGGCAATAATATTTTTGAAAATCAGTGGGATATCGAGGTGAAGAGATTCATTACCGAGCAGTCGGTCAACGCGTTTGATTTTATTTTTGACTTGAGCCGTGCCGGGTAAATAACGCCCGATATGGTCAGCGTCAGTGATGCACCATTGATGAGCGCAACGGTTGCATCCAGCAAAGCATTTTGTCGGTATTTGTGAAACGGAGCTAACGCATCGCGGAAAAAATTCTGACATACTTGTCGAGCAGGCATAGAAGTGATCTCATTGAATTGGTTGCACAAATCAGTAGATCACAAAACTCTATGCCTGTCTTTTTTTACCCGCCCATTGCTGGGGATTCCTCAGCGCCATCGCGGCTTTATAGCCAATGGCGGTCGCCAGGTGCGTCTTGCCAACGCCTGAAGGCCCGAGCAGCACAACGTTCTCCTGACGTTCGATAAATACGAGACCTGCCAACTCCTGGCTCTGACTTCGTGGAACGCCGCTGGCATAGGCGTAATCGAACTGTTCCAGTGTTTTTACCACTGGCAGGCCTGATAACCGCAAAATGGTCTGGCGACGCCGTTCGTTCTGGCCGTCATGCTGGAGTTGCAAGACGGCTTCCAGGAAGTCGGCATGCGTGCCGCTGTTGTCGATGGTCGCCTGTGCCACACCCGGCCACTCTACCGCCAGGCGGTCGAGCTTGAGTTGTTCGCAGAGCGCGGCAATACGATCATGCTGAAGGTTCATGCTGGCACCTCGAGCAAGGCCTGGTACGTTGCCAGAGGATGTTGCAGGCTCTCGGTCGGCACCGGACGCTGACTGAGCACTGGGACTGGTGCAGGCAATGCCAACGTCACCTTGGGTAACGGCAATAGCGCAGCACGCTCGCGCGGCATGCGCTGCTCAGGCGGTAGCCTGTGGTGCCATGCACACGTGTGTTCGCTACGGTGACCAGCCACTCGCCAATGCGTGCGTTGGCGGCGGGGACATCCAGTACCAGCCCGGCCTGCCGGAAGGTCGCGGTAAGGGGCACGATAAAGCTGTTCTTGAGATAATGGTTAAACCGCTCAACCTTGCCCTTGGTCTTGGCGCGATAGGGTCGGCAGACCTTGGGGGTAAAGGCATACTTCTCAGCGACCTGCATCAACTGCGGGTTGCACCGATGTTTGCCTGGGCCGTAGACGTCGCGCTCAATGATGATGGCCTTGGCGTTGTCGAACAGCAACTGATGCGGCGTCCCGCCGAAGAACCTGAGTGCAGACTCAATGCCGTCACACCAGGCAGCGGAGTCCTGGTTGCTGTAAAACTTAACGAAAGTCGCGCGACTCCAGCCTAGCGTGGCGACGAAGGCCAGCAATGGGTTATGACCGAGTCTGATGACGGTGAAGTCAACCTGCATCTGAAAGCCGGGCTCGGTCTCGAAGCGTGTGACCTCTTCAGTGACGGGCTGCTTCATGGGGTGCAGGAAAGCGGTCAGCATGCTGTAACCGCCTCGTACCCACGCTGACGGATCTCACGCAGCAGACACTGGCGGGGATCCACTGGGGCTGGCAGCGGCCACGCGCAAGGATATAGGTCTTGAACGGGTCAAGCTTGCAGGGTCTGGGTGCGCGAGGCTTTAGCGCATATCCGCTACGGGCAGCGGACTGCGGATATATCTGCGAACGGTCTCCGAGAGCATGAAAGCTGGCGCGCGATGGCGCGTATCGACATGCCCTGACGGAGTAAAACGCTAATCTCCACTCTGGTCTCCAATGTCATCATTGGCAGTGCCTTAAAACTGCCATTTTTACCCTAGGTGGGTCGATTTACATCGGCAGGTGGCCAGTTTTACATCGGTAGCGACACTTTCCACCGTGGCGCGCGCCACGCCCAGATCGCTCGCCAACCCGCGCACCGAGGGCAACCGCTGCCGCCCCAGGCTGCCCTGGGCGATGGCGTCTTTAATCCGCAGGTAAATCTGCCGGTACAGCGGTTCGGCGGAGCCGGCTGTCCAGCCGCAGCGTGGTCAGGAAAGTTGGCATTATGGCCGGTTAAAAATCATTTTAGGTCGTGGCGCAGACTTAGTGGTAATGGTTAATTGTCAGATACCATCCGATGATCTTATCGTGCATTTCTTCTGACTTTGAGAAGCAGATAGTCTTGCGGGCTAACCGCTTGAGATGAGTTCGCAAGTTATGATTATGACGCTCTATACGCTGGGTGTACTTTTTGCTTATAACATGGCTGGTTGAAGCCAGTAGTGTTCGGTATACCGGCCAGGCGTCAGTCATGTAGAAAGCGATCTTAAAACTGGCTCAACAGTACAAAAAGACGCTTTAAAGTCAGAGCATTACGAGGACCAAATGCATGTGCAGGACTCGCTTTCGGATGCGAAACGTAAGCATAAAATAACCATCGCTGATTGCCTTTGCATCGAACATATGACCACTGCTCATCGGCTTCACAGCAGATAACACCTCTGCGCCAGGCTCTACGTTTGCGCTACCTGATGCGGCGTAAGTTTTTTTAGATGACGCAGAACGGTATGAGGCTTATCCGTAGAACCCGTGCTGTATCGCGGCATCCTGAGCCGTTCATCGCCATATCAACGATGGCCTGAGGGTTTCGGGTTTGGCTCGTTGTAGCGATAGCTGAGCTGGAAGGTCTTCAGGCATTGGTTACAGCGATAGAGCTGCTCCCCTGAGCCGGAGTGGCCGTTTCGGATAACCCCATGAGTTTCAGAACAGCGAGGACAAACCACATCAATCTTTGCCATCAATCATCCAAAGGGCAAAGAATACAACAACACTAAGTCTGCGTCACGACCGACGAAGCCTTCTCGGCGCTCGATCCTTTAATTCGTACCGAA
>JAPFBL010001583.1:0-11314 GCA_026182355.1 Hermatobates lingyangjiaoensis | reverse complement strand
CTTCTTCTTGAAGTCTGATATTGCTAGTTAAATGGAATTTAGTAAATTTGCGCCACAAGTAAGACTGATAAAAGCATTATCGATATCAACATCAGTTTCACTTTTGACAACTGGAAGAAGTTGTCACTTCCTGTGATGCTACAGCCAATGCAATTAGTCCTGAACTCCGTAATTTAGAGAGAATTAGTTTTGTTAAGAACTTTCGTGTACCTCGCGATACATCGGGAGCCTTCCTCTATAATTTTTATTGAAATAGATATATCAAAAGAGTCAAAAGAAAATCTATATCAAAAGAAAATATAGGTATTATAACAAAGTTTTTTTTGATTACAGACATAATTGCGCGCTGTTAATATTTTAATTCTATTAATTTGTTAATTTCTAAAACTTCTGTTAATTATAATAAATATCATTTTTGATATATTAAATAATTATTTCATATTCTCTTCGATTATTTATTAAATTTCCTTTTTATAAATTCATCATAATTAAATCATTATAATTTAGGTAGAAAAAAGTATTTTTTAATACTTGACGTCATTTATATCAGGTTTTGGAAGCTTATTGTACAAAAGTCCCTGTAGTGCAGATGGTAGCGCGCGCTATATCTTCAATACCAAGGGTGTGGGTTCGATTCCCACAAAATTTCTAGTATTTAATTCAGTTTAGAGCGTGTGCAAATATTTGAACAAGAACATCATAGTTTTATAAGTATAGAAACGTGAAATCGATGATGAATATGGCATTTATTATACTTATTAAACTGATGGCCTGAAACTCATCGGAATCGTACGTAGCCACTGCTTGTCATACTGTCTAGTTATAGTTGTAAGTGAATTCAACTTCAGATTTTTTATGTTCATTAATGTAAGTTCATTAATGTTCTTCATAAATGTAGATAGAGAAGTATGCCTCACTTCTACATTTTTAACCATTATTTGACAGAAATCCTTATCTACTCCAAAATGATTGGCTCGAATACAGATATGTCATCAAGTGTTTCTACCTCTTCTAGATATAGATTTTGCATTCATCGTATGATGTCAAATACAGCTTCCATTCATAGTAGTTAAGTAAACAAATTCTAATAGATGTTCTAAATATGTTTTTAAATCCTCGCTTTGAAGATTTACATATGTATTCTTTACATATGTAAGTACAGTTGGAATACTTTTTAAAATAAATTGAATCTGGTTGTTCCTGACATCCCTTAACTGTTTTCTTTTTGATTTAAATATCTCCGCCAACATACAGAGCAAACTATTTATGTTTCATTCTATTACTTTTTTTTGACATTTCATTTCTCATAGATGTCTTCACAATTTTTAAAATAATTTATAATGGTCTCTACTTAACAATACCATAAATAAATTAACCAGTGAAGTTTGTAATTTTATGATCATTAAATTACTGTAATTAGGTGAGTATCGTTATGCGAATTGTGATGAAAATACATTGAATAGTTTTGGCTCTTGAAACAATGTCTAATTATTGCACTGCAGACGTACTTCTCATCAGAGAATCTTTAACTATATCAAAGAAGTTTGAAATTTGTGAGTTTTAATATTAGTATCCAATTATCCTTATGTAAATTTTAACTCAATGATAAATATATACATTATCGTAGGGCGTCATAATTAGATATATTATTATTCTAAATTTATAAGACAAATATAATGTCCTACTTTTAATATTTATACATGTAAGCACAAATGGTGAATAGTTATTTTAAACTGCCTCTTTTTCAATGTCTAAACCAATAAAATTATTATAAAATAAAAATTATTGTAAGAATCTGTATTTTAAATTCTAACCCTAAGTGAGTTACATTTTAGGGAAAATACATTACTTGTGCAATCTGTTATAGTGTGGTATTTACTCATATTGGGGGATTTCAATAATTACATCTCCACACAAAAAAGATTAATATGAAAACTGACAAGGTGTTTCGAACAGGTTTACATCTAAAAAAAAATCTGGAGTGGCCTTCACTCAACTATACTATAAGTAACTTAATATCAAATTTCTTGAGTATATAATATAAAACGTCTCAATTAAGCATAATGTAAACATCTAAATGGGATATGATTATTAGTCTTTCACTCCTGAGGTAGTACAGATAGTGATTGAAGGACATATCAATATATAAGCTTATTTTGGTACATCACACAGCTGATGCAAATAATTTCATTAGTATAACTACAGCAGTAATAACATTTTTGAAAAAACAAAGTGAACATTTCATGATACGAAATATTCTCCTACAAGAGAACATGGCCTCTGTTCAAATAGCCAGTGGATTTCTTACATCGTTTACTTGACATCCTTCTACATTGAATATTAAAGTAAAATTTTCAAATTTAAAACAGGAAAATACCCACTTTTTTCCTGAAAAACATCATAAAGAGAGAAGAAAAAATATTGTTTTACGATGATTTATAATTAAAGATGTACGATAATTACATTTATTAATCTCTAAACTAAAGATTTCAATTTTGAATTAACTTTTACATTTTTGGTTTTTTATAGAATTATTATACTGGGAATTCTATGGTTCCTTAGTATTTAATAAGATCATCTTCCTTCCCCTTTGTCAAATAACATATATACGAATTTTTTCTGAGTGAGTGTTATCATTTTCCTGCCTTCTGTACTCTGTTATAAGTTGGCTATGAATGTATATTGAGGAAAAATATATTAGTAATTAGCCAGTTTACATACTCAAATCGAAGTCAAAGCCAGCTATTCAATATAATTTAAATCTTTTTATAGTTGGTAGCTTATAATTTTTGAAAATAATAAATACGAACTGTTAGACTAGAATTGTAAAAAAAAAACTGGATATTTCTCAACAAACATAAGTCATCCTTCTTGAAGAAAAAGTCCATTCATCACATTTAAATAGCATGGAAAGGTTCTACATTCACAATGATAATGTAATTCTAACTGATATTAAGTTTTCCTCAAGAGTTTTCCACAGATTTATTAAAGCATTTTATGAGACAAATCCATCATGCCATGGAAGATAAAGGAAATTTATTTATGTTTATTGGCGGTGATTTTTTTACATGTAACAATATTATTCCTCTTACATCTCATATAAGTCAATAAACAATTTAAATTGTTCCTTTATGAATATCAATTCTATCTCAGTGGATTAGCTCAATAAATTTCTAAGTCAATGTAAACAATGTAACAAAATATAAAAAATCTGGAGTGGCCTGCACTCAACTTTACTATAAGTAACTTAATAGCAAATTCTTTGAGTATATAACACATAACGTCTCATTTAAGCATAACGTAAACATCTAAATGGGATATGATTATTAGTCTTTCATTCCTGAGGTAGTAAAGATAGTGATTGATGGACATATCACTATATATGCTTATTTTTGTACATCACACAGCTGATGCAAATAATTTCATTATTATAACTACAACAGTAATAACATTTTTGAAAAACCAAAGTGAACATTTCTTGATACGAAATATTCTCCTACAAGAGAACATGGCTTTTGTTCAAATAGCCAGTGGACTTCTTACATCGTTTACTTGACGTCCGTCTACATTGAATATTAAAGTAAAATTTTCAAATTTAAAACAGGAAAATACCCTTTTTTCTCTGAAAACATCATAAACAGCGAAGAAATGTTGTTTTAAGATGATTTATAATTAAAGATGTACGATAATTACATTTATTAATCTCTAAACGAAAGATTTTAATTTTAAATTATCTTTTACATTTTTGGTTTTTTACGGAATTATTATACTTTGAATTTTATGGCTTCTTAGTATTTAATAAGATCATTTTCCTTCCCCTTTTGTCAAATAACATATATACGAATTTTTACTGAGTTAGTGTTATCATTTTCCTGCACAATATTATTCCTCTTACATCTCATATAAGTCAATAAACAATTTAAATTGTTCCTTTATAAATATCAATTTTATCTCAGTGGATTCGCTCAAAAAATTTCTAAGTCAATGTAAACAATGTAAAAATATAGCAGGTATAGCAGGTGTTCTCATAGTCTAGGATAAACAAACAGTTTTTATATCATTATTGCTCTTTACCGTAATTGAAACTTCATGAATTTTTTTTTATGAAGTGCTAATTTTTTGTTCCATTTTTGGTCAAATTTTCATTATTTTTTAATGAGCCGTTTAGCGTCCAAAAAACATTTTCTGAAAACAGAATCGTACTGTAACGCCCCTTTAGCGAATGTAATTTTGAAAAAAAATATTTCAACTAATTCTACACATAATGTTCTATTTATAGGCATAGTTTCATTTTGATCCGTCAAACGGTATGGCTTGTATCGCTCTCACAAGGTTTGAGATTGAATTATAAGTCAACATTTTTACATTTTATTGAAAAAAAAATATTTCCTGTTGCTTTAAAATTCTGGATATATTTTTCGTTTGTTTCATTTGTAACTTCAAAGATAATGTCAAATTTCAAAAGTCTAGGGTTATCTGTTTAGGAGAAATAAATGTTTTCTAAAAACCGGTTTTTGGCAAAAAAAGAGACTTTCCTATCATGCATAATTCTTTCCAAACAACAGGGATCTTCCTCTTTATGAGCCCCATTTTTGTAAAAAATATCAACTTGATCCATCAAAGATTATGGACCGTAGCGAGGTAACAAGCAATGCTAACACACGCACCCACCCACCCACCCACAGACATCATGGAATAAACTTCATAAAACGACTCCTGGGACCTCGAAACATGTAATTCTGTCAAAATCTCGAGATCGAATTTTTTCACGATCACTATACTTTACTTATAGTAAAGTAAAAATTTGACAAGTATAGCAGGTGATGTCTTAGTCTAGGATAAACAAACAGTTTTTTTAGCGTTTTTGCTCTTTCCCGTAATTGAACCTTCGTGCATTTTTTTTTATGAATTACTAATTTTTTGTTACATTTTTGGTCAAATTTTCATTATTTTTTAATGAGCCGTTTAGCGTCAAAAAAACATTTTCTGAAAACAGAAATCGTACTGTAACGCCCCATTAGCAAATGTAATTTTGAAAAAAAATATCTCAACTCATTCTCCACATAATGTTTTACTTATAGGCATAGTTTCATTTTGATCCGTCAAACAGTATAGCTTGTATAGCTCTCACAAGGTTTGAGATTGAATTATAAGTCAAAATTTGTACATTTTATTGAAAAAAAAATATTTCCCGTTGTTTTAAAATTAAAAACAGAAATATTTCCTGTTGTTAAAAACAGAAATCGTACTGAAACGCCCCTTTAGCAAATGTAATTTTGAAAAAAAATATCTCAACTTATTTTCCACATTATGTTCTATTTTTAGGCATAGTTTCATTTTGATCCGTCAAACAGTATGGCTTGTATCGCTCTCACAAGGTTTGAGATTGAATTATAAGTCAACATTTTTATATTTTAGTGAAAAAAAAATATTTCCTGTTGTTTTAAAATTCTGAATATATTTTTCGTTTGTTGCATTTGTAACCTCAAAGATAATGTCAAAATTTTAAACTCTATGGTTATCAGTTTAGGAGAAATAAATGTTTTAAAAAAAACGGTTTTTGGCAAGAAAAGTGACTTTCCCATATGCATAATTCTTCCCAAACAATAGGGATCTTCGTCTTTATGGGACCCATTTTTGTGTAAAATATCAACTTGATCCATTAAAGATTCTGGACCGTAGCGTGGTAACAAGCAATGCTAATACACTCACCCACCCACCCACACACACACACAGACAGACATCATCGTAAAAACTTCATAAAACGACTTCTGGGACCTCAAAACATGTAATTCCGTCAAAATCTCGAGATCGAATTTTTTCACGATCACTATACTTTACTTATAGTAAAGTAAAAAAAACATATACATCTTTGAGGATGGATTTGAAGAATTCTGAGGAAAGACATACATTCAATTAAATTGTTTTTAATATTAGTCTATGTTTGTGACAATTTAAATTTTTTTTCATTTTTCGTGAACTACGAAGTTGGACTCTACTCAGATATCATATCTTATTACTTTAGAAAAGTAATAAATAAAACTGCTTGCTTAAAAGTGCTCCTATATTAGCTGAGTCCTGTTTGAACTTTATTAGACCATTTTAACAAACTATCACTTTTTTATTTAAAAAAAAACATTCAATAAGCATCCTGTATATTAATATGCTAGTAACTATCTACTTATGTGTGTCATGCCAGATTGTGACCGATGAGTTTACCTGAGTAAGACTGATGGTAATATGAAAGTGGTCGGAGATTAACCGAATATTTAATATGACAAAATAATATGCACCTTGCAGAGATCGTATCCACGAACTTCAGATCGAATAGTCCATCGCACTTTTAACTACGCCAAAGGAACTCAGTAACATTATAATGGATCCAACCTTAAGGCTCAACCGATGTGGAGGTATTCCAGAAGGTGTGAGCGAGTTAATGTATAAAAGTAAAAGTATATATATATATATATATATATATATATATACAATTAAAAGAAACGGTCCAGCAGACTTTTTTAAATAAAATAAATTCAAAACGTTCTCTGTGGTTCCTTTCGTTTTGAATTTATTTTATATATATATATATATATATTACATATATAATATATATATTATATATATATATTATATAATATATATATATATATATATATATATTTCAAACCACCATAAGAAAATGGGAAAACAAGACTAAGATCTTTCAACCGTAACAAGTGGTATTCGTCAAAGTCAAAAACCCAACAGAGTCAGTTGGGTTTTTGACTCTGACGAAGACCGCTTGTTACGGTTGAAAGATCTTAGTCTTGTTTCCCCATTTCTTATTGTGGTTTGATCATTGATTGTTATTTCACGTGTTTATGTGAAATCTTTATATATATATTTCTTTTTAAACTAATGGAATGATATCCGCGCTCTATTATATAGATTATATTATCATATCTTTTGAAAAAAAAATATAGATTGTGACATTTTCTAAAAACCGCGAAATTTTTTACAGGTCTAGTTAATCATTATTAATTCAATAGCAAGTCAATTATATGAAATTGATCACACTGAACCATGTTTTAAGGAATTTGAAGTCATCTATCCGTGACCAGAGAAAGGAAGCAACCTTGACGATACAGATACTGAGGTTCTAAAACCATTTTTAATATTACTCCCAATTTAAATAAATCTTTAATTCACGAAGATTTAGTCATACATATGGGTAAAATTAAGTGACATTTTCTCTTAAATCGATGGAGGAATTTGCTCTGTAAGCCTTTGAAGAATAGGTCGTTGATACTTAAAAGGTCACAAGAGAAAAGGCAGTGACAGTTCAAAGCGATCTTTTTCCTTAGTTTAACCTCATTAATTCCTTCTCTGATTATTTCAGCTATGATTATTTCACTATTTTTAGGTTACAATTCTATTAATACGGCTTTACTTTAAAACATTTTTAATCCACGTAAACTATAAAAAGTTGATATCTTTTTGGATTTTAGACTTTGTCAAGTTTGTTTCATGTCTATAAAATCGATGTTTAGCCTTCATTTTTTGAGCCAATCTTTCTCAAATGTTGTACAAGATTCCAATTTGTACGATAGTAAGATTATTAAAATACAATCAGGATATATAAATCCTTTTATTATTTTCTTTCTTTATCGAAGTGTTCAGGTTTAGTTGTAGCCAAATCCCGATATCCGCTTTAAGCATTATATGCAAGAATGAAACAAAAAATGTTTTAGATTTCTTTTGTGAGGAAGTACTTCTCGGTAAAGAGTTTTTTTCCCCGTTCGAAATACCTCGGTGGCTTGGTTGTAAGGTTACTTTGACTCAGAAGCATGGGTTTCAATCTCGTAATCCTTAACTGTTAGTATTGCTTTTAAGCTTTCTTTATTTAACAATATGCGACGGCGTTGATAACTATAAACGTTGATACGTCTATCAAGATTTTGGTCTATCAAAGGTATGATTTTGGTGCAAATGTGTTACAGGGAAGAGAAGGGTTCAAGCGACTTTGCCAGCGGTGGTAACAATACAGAAATAGAGGTGGGGGGGGGAGTGCTCAGACGTTGCCATAGCAACGCTTGGACCAATAGCACAGCACCTTCCCCCACCACACAGGTTCCTCTCGCCTGGACCAATGGAGAAATCAGTCATCTCTGGATATATACGGCAGGTCACTGCCCAACAAATATAACAATTTTCTCCTGTTCCACACATCATCTAGATATTTCAAAACTATTTTCTTCTGAAATTACTAATAATTTCTACCATAGAAAAGACGTATTACATTGTAACCGGCTTTATAGTAAGAGGTAAAATATAACTTGAAAGTATAAAAATCACGGAACAGGAAACCGTTTTATAATTGGAAAACATTGAAAAAGACAGTTCACATCAGTTGTGGAGTCAGTCACTATGTTGTATTTACTGACAACATAGTGACATAACATAACGTAACAGTAACTAATAGCATAACAATACATTTCGATTTATATTATTAATATAGCAAACCGTCATACCTCGTAAGATGATCTTGGAGTCGTTGGAGAGCTTTTGGACGTTGTCCATCTTCGATCACAACTATGCACAAGTTAGTTAGGTTAGTTGGGATAGAAGATGGACAACGTCCGAAAGCACTCCAACGACACCAAAATCATCTTATGAGGTATGACAGTTTGAAATATTAATAACTAGCAAACGTACCCGTCTTTGACGGAATCAAAAATTCTATTATACTTGGTATTCCAAAATATCAATATAGTATTATATATACTAATACTATAATTAGAAATTATAGAATAGTAGAAAATACCATTATTACTACAAACTACATTAGTGTTAAACAAATGCCTCTAAATACACTACATTAGCTGTCTGTCTTTCAGGTTCATGGTAGAAGAAAGAGTTGAAACCTCTGACCCTTGAGCAAGTAAACTACATTTGACCATGTGAGAAAAACTTGGTTTCGCTACCTTGTATTCCTGCGTTAGATGAAGTCTCCCTTTGCGACTTAGTTAACGTCATTGCGAAATAGACTCTTGACCGGACCTTGCAATCATTTCAACGTAAACAGACAGTGGCTCGGAATCAATGGTATATGTGGTATACACACAGACTCCTCAATACCACATCCAGTCGTTATGTCCGCTAGTTTGCCATGTTATGACATGTAAGAATAGTCAAAACGAAGAGAGAAATACAATAGTTTTTTTAATTTTGAAATATTTTTTCGTTTTCATAGTTTTCCAGTGAGAGTATTTAAGGTGTGAACAATTATAGGGTAAAGTATGTCTAGTTGGTAATTCTTTTCTTTTTTCATGCTTCTCATGTTGGAATAGTCACAACAATGTGATAAATACAATAGAATTGATAATTTTAATATCTTTTTTCGTTTTCATAGTTTTCTAGTGAGAGTAGTTAAGGTGTGAACAATTATAGGGTAAAGTTTGTTTAGTTGGTAATTTTTTTATATTTCCATGCTCCTCATGTTAGAAAAGTCACAACGATGTGGGAAATACAATAGAATTGATAATTTTGATATATTTTTTCGTTTTCATAGTTTTCCAGTGAGAGTAGTTAAGGTGTGAAGAATTGTAGGGTAAAGTTTGTTTAGTTGGTAATTTTTTTCTATTTTCATGCTCCTCATGTTAGAATAGTCAAAACGATGAGGGAAATACAATAGGTTTGTTAATTTTGATATAATTTTTCGTTTTTATAGTTTTCCAGTGAGAGTAGTTAAGGTGTGAAGAATTGTAAAGTAAAGTTTGTTTAGTTGGTAATTTTTTTATATTTCCATGCTCCTCATGTTAGAAAAATCACAACGATGTGGGAAATACAATAGAATTGATAATTTTGATATATTTTTTCGTTTTCATAGTTTTCCAGTGAGAGTAGTTAAGGTGTGAAGAATTGTAGGGTAAAGTTTGTTTAGTTGGTAATTTTTTTCTATTTTCCTGCTCCTCATGTTAGAATAGTCAAAACGAAGAGGGAAATACAATAGGTTTGTTAATTTTGATATAATTTTCGTTTTTATAGTTTTCCAGTGAGAGTAGTTAAGGTGTGAAGAATTGTAGGGTAAAGTTTGTTTAGTTGGTAATTTTTTTCTATTTTCATGCTCCTCATGTTAGAATAGTCAAAATGAAGAGAGAAATACAATAGGTTTGTTAATTTTGATATATTATGTCGTTTTTATAGTTTTCCAGTGAGAGTAGTTAAGGTGTGAAGAATTGTAGGGTAAAGTTTGTTTAGTTGGTAATTTTTTTCTATTTTCATGCTCCTCATGTTAGAATAGTCAAAACGAAGAGAGAAATACAATAGGTCCGTTAATTAAGATATATTTTTTCGTTTTCATAGTTTTCCAGTGAGAGTATTTAAGGTGTGAACAATTATAGGGTAAAGTTTGTTTAGTTGGTAATTCTTTTCTTTTTTCATGCTTCTCATGTTAGAATAGTCACAACGATGTGAGAAATACAATAGAACTGATAATTTTAATATATTTTTTCGTTTTCATAGTTTTCTAGTGAGAGTAGTTAAGGTGTGAACAATTATAGGATAAAGTTTGTTTAGTTGGTAATTTTTTTCTATTTCCATGCTCCTCATGTTAGAAAAATCACAACGATGTGGGAAATACAATAGAATTGATAATTTTGATATATTTTTTCGTTTTCATAGTTTTCCAGTGAGAGTAGTTAAGGTGTGAAGAATTGTAGGGTAAAGTTTGTTCAGTTGGTAATTTTTTTCTATTAGTCATGCTCCTCATGTTAGAATAGTCAAAACGAAGAGGGAAATACAATAGGTTTGTTAATTTTGATATATTTTTTCGTTTTTATAGTTTTCCAGTGAGAGTAGTTACGGTGTGAAGAATTGTAGGGTAAAGTTTGTTTAGTTGGTAATTTTTTTCTATTTTCATGCTCCTCATGTTAGAATAGTCAAAACGAAGAGAGAAATACAATAGGTTTGTTAATTTTGAAATATTTTTTCGTTTTCATAGTTTTCCAGTGAGAGTATTTAAGGTGTGAACAATTATAGGGTAAAGATTGTTTAGTTGGTAATTCTTTTCTTTTTTCATGCTTCTCATGTTAGAATAGTGACAACGATGTGAGAAATACAATAGAAAAAATAATTTTAATATATTTTTTCGTTTTCATAGTTTTCTAGTGAGAGTAGTTAAGGTGTGAACAATTATAGGGTAAAGTTTGTTTACTTGGTAATTTTTTTATATTTCCATGCTCCTCATGTTAGAAAAGTCACAACGATGTGGGAAATACAATAGAATTGATAATTTTGATATATTTTTTCGTTTTCATAGTTTTCCAGTGAGAGTAGT